>CAWUFW010017566.1:0-256526 GCA_963921515.1 Calotriton arnoldi
TGTGGTGAGCGCTGCCTGTGCTCAGACTCAGTGCCTAGAAGCCCTCGATGTTATTGGCTGGGAGAGGATGGGTCATTACAGAGCTGCTGACTTTGGAACTAGGCAATCAGACTGGAGTCCCGCCGTCGGCTCAGCACCCTGTGATTCCAGGCAAATTGCTTCACCTTCCCTTGTTCACAATATGAATGCGTCCCTGTGTTATGTAACTGGTGCTCGTGTAAAGCGCTCCCTCAGGTTTGTTTTCTTTTGCTGTGGTGATCGCTGCCTGTGCTCAGACTCAGTGCCTAGAAGCCCTCGATGTTATTGGCTGGGAGAGGATGGGTCATTACAGAGCTGCTGACTTTGGAACTAGGCAATCAGACTGGAGTCCCGGCGCCGGCTCAGCACCCTGTGATTCCAGGCAAATCGCTTCACCTTCCCTTGTTCACAATATGAATGCGTCCCTGTGTTATGTAACTGGTGCTCGTGTAAAACGCTCCCTCGGGTTTGTTTTCTCTTGCTGTGGTGAGCGCTGCCTGTGCTCAGACTCAGTGCCTAGAAGCCCTCGATGTTATTGGCTAGGAGAGGATGGGTCATTACAGAGCTGCTGACTTTGGAACTAGGCAATCAGACTGGAGTCCCGGCGCCGGCTCAGCACCCTGTGATTCCAGGCAAATCGCTTCACCTTTCCTTGTTCACAATATGAATGCGTCCCTGTGTTATGTAACTGGTGCTCGTGTAAAGCAATCCCTCTGGTTTGTTTTCTCTTGCTGTGGTGAACGCTGCCTGTGCTCAGACTCAGGGGTCGATTCCGATTCGGGCCGGAAATTTCTCCGACCGAGCCGGACCCGGAGAGATTTCCGACCGAATCGGACCCGTGCAGTCCGACCGAACGAGTACGATGCGCACGTATGCCATCGGACCCGAGTCGGTCGGACTCCCATTGAAGTCAATGGGAGTCTGTCGTACAACGCGTACGCGGGCTCCCATTGACTCAATGGGTGCGCGAGTCGGACAAGGGCGCCCCCTACAGCGGGTACACGGCGAGCGATTCGCGCCGTACACGCACAGGTAGGGGGGACCCATGGGTCCCCCTGTGTGCGACTCGCGCGGCTACGCGTACAGGGGGTCCGACACGGACCCCCAAAGTACGGCTCCGACAGATCTTTCGAGCCGGAGTGCGCGGCTCGGTCGGACTGCTCGCGGCGCGCATCGTACTTACCCGGCCGGGGAACGTCTCCATTGCGCGCTGCGAGTCGAGTCCGAGCGACTCGGTCGGTGCGGTTCGAGCCGGGAACGAGTCGGTCGGAGCGGTCGGGACGCCCGGACGAGTCGGTCGGCGAGCTCGCATCGTACTCGCTCGGCCGGACCGCGTACGGTTCGGTCGGGAAACAGGGCTCCGAATCGGATCCGGTAAAGCCGAATCCGATTCGGAGCCCTACCGGCCGAGATCGGAATCGGCCCCTCAGTGCCTAGAAGCCCTCGATGTTATTGGCTGGGAGAGGATGGGTCATTACAGAGCTGCTGACTTTGGAACTAGGCAATCAGACTGGATTCCCGGCGCCGGCTCAGCACCCTGTGATTCCAGGCAAATCGCTTCACCTTCCCTTGTTCACAATATGAATGCGTCCCTGTGTTATGTAACTGGTGCTCGTGTAAAGCACTCCTCGGGTTTGTTTTCTCTTGCTGTGGTGAGTGCTGCCTGTGCTCAGACTCAGTGCCTAGAAGCCCTCGATGTTATTGGCTGGGAGAGGATGGGTCATTACAGAGCTGCTGACTTTGGAACTAGGCAATCAGACTCGAGTACCGGCGTCGGCTCAGCACCCTGTGATTCCAGGCAAATCGCTTCACCTTCCCCTGTTCACAATATAAATGCGTCCCTGTGTTATGTAACTGGTGCTCGTGTAAAGCGCTCCCTCTGGTTTGTTTCTCTTGCTGTGGTGAGCGCTGCCTGTGCTCAGACTCAGTGCCTAGAAGCCCTCAATGTTATTGGCTGGGAGAGGATGGGTCATTACAAGCTGCTGACTTTGGAACTAGGCAATCACACTGGATTGCCGGCACTGGCTCAGCACCCTGTGATTCCAGGCAAATCGCTTCACCTTCCCTTGTTCACAATATGAATGCGTCCCTGTGTTAAGTAACTGGTGCTCGTGTAAAGCGCTCCCTCGGGTTTGTTTTCTCTTGCTGTGGTGAGCGCTGCCTGTGCTCAGACTCAGTGCCTAGAAGCCCTCAATGTTATTGGCTGGGAGAGGATGGGTCATTACAGAGATACTGACTTTGGAACTAGGCAATAAGACTCGAGTCCCAGCATCGGCTCAGCACCCTGTGATTCCAGGCAAATCGCTTCACCTTCCCTTGTTCACAATATGAATGCGGCCCTGTGTTATGTAACTGGTGCTCGTGTAAAGCGCTCCCTCAGGTTTGTTTTCTCTTGCTGTGGTGAGCGATGCCTGTGCTCAGACTCAATGCCTAGAAGCCCTCGATGTTATTGGCTGGGAGAGGATGGGTCATTACAGAGATGCTGACTTTGGAACTAGGCAATCTGACTGGAGTCCCGGCGCCGGCTCAGCACCCTGTGATTCCAGGCAAATCGCCTCACCTTCCCTTGTTCACAATATGAATGCGTCCCTGTGTTATGTAACTGGTGCTCGTGTAAAGCGCTCCCTCGGGTTTGTTTTCTCTTGCTCTGGTGAGCGCTGCCTGTGCTCAAACTCAGTGCCTAGAAGCCCTCGATGTTATTGACTGGGAGAGGATGGGTCATTACAGAGCTGCTGACTTTGGAACTAGGCAATCAGACTGGATTCCCGGCGCCGGCTCAGCACCCTGTGACTCCAGGCAAATCGCTTCACCTTCCCTTGTTCACAATATGAATGCGTCCCTGTGTTATGTAACTGGTGCTCGTGTAAAGCGCTCCCTCTGGTTTGTTTTCTCTTGCTGTGGTGAGCGCTGCCTGTGCTCAGACTCAGTGCCTAGAAGCCCTCGATGTTATTGGCTGGGAGAGGATGGGTCATTACAAGCTGCTGACTTTGGAACTAGGCAATCAGACTGGAGTCCCGGCGCCGGCTCAGCACCCTGTGATTCCAGGCAAATCGCTTCACCTTCCCTTGTTCACAATATGAATGCATCCCTGTGTTATGTAACTGGTGCTCGTGTAAAGCGCTCCCTCGGGTTTGTTTTCTCTTGCTGTGGTGAGCGCTGTCTGTGCTCAGACTCAGTGCCTAGAAGCCCTTGATGTTATTGGCTGGGAGAGGATGGGTCATTACAGAGCTGCTGACTTTGGAACTAGGCAATCAGACTGGAGTCCCGGCACCAGCTCAGCACCCTGTGATTCCAGGCAAATCGCTTCTCCTTCCCTTGTTTACAATATGAATGCGTCCCTGTGTTATGTAACTGGTGCTCGTGTAAGCGCTCCCTCGGGTTTGTTTTCTCTTGCTGTGGTAAGCGCTGCCTGTGCTCAGACTCAGTGCCTAGAAGCCCTCGATGTTATTGGCTGGGAGAGGATGGGTCAATACAGAGCTGCTGACTTTGGAACTAGGCAATCTGACTGGAGTCCCGACGCCGGCTCAGCACCCTGTGATTCCAAGCAAATCGCTTCACCTTCCCTTGTTCACAATATGAATGCGTCCCTGTGTTATGTAACTGGTGCTCGTGTAAAGCGCTCCCTCGGGTTTGTTTTCTCTTGCTGTGGTGAGCGCTGCCTGTGCTCAATTTCAGTGCCTAGAAGCCCTCGATGTTATTGGCTGGGAGAGGATGGGTCATTACAGAGCTGCTGACTTTGGAACTAGGCAATCAGACTGGATTCCCGGCGCCGGCTCAGCACCCTGTGATTCCAGGCAAATCGCTTCACCTTCCCTTGTTCACAATATGAATGCGTCCCTGTGTTATGTAACTGGTGCTCGTGTAAAGCGCTCCCTCGGGTTTGTTTTCTCTTGCTGTGGTGAGTGCTGCCTGTGCTCAGACTCAGTGCGTAGAAGCCCTCGATGTTATTGGCTGGGATAGGATGGGTCATTACAGAGCTGCTGACTTTGGAACTAGGCAATCAGACTCGAGTCCCGGCGCCGGCTCAGCACTCTGTGATTCCAGGCAAATCGCTTCACCTTCCCTTGTTCACAATATGAATGCGTCCCTGTGTTATGTAACTGGTGCTCGTGTAAAGCGCTCCCTCTGGTTTGTTTTCTCTTGCTGTGGTGAGCGCTGCCTGTACTCAGACTCAGTGTCTAGAAGCCCTCGATGTTATTGGCTGGGAGAGGATGGGTCATTACAAGCTGCTGACTTTGGAACTAGGCAATCAGACTCGAGTCCCGGCGTCGGCTCAGCACCCTGTGATTCCAGGCAAATCGCTTCACCTTCCCTTGTTCACAATATGAATGCGTCCCTGTGTTATGTAACTGGTGCTCGTGTAAAGCGCTCCCTCGGGTTTGTTTTCTCTTGCTGTGGTGAGCGTTGCCTGTGCTCAGACTCAGTGCCTAGAAGCCCTCGATGTTATTGGCTGGGAGAGGATGGGTCATTACAAGCTGCTGACTTTGGAACTAGGCAATCAGACTGGAGTCCCGGCGCCGGTTCAGCACCCTGTGATTCCAGGTAAATCGCTTCACCTTCCCTTGTTCACAATATGAATACGTCCCTGTGTTATGTAACTGGTGCTCGTGTAAAGCGCTCCCTCAGGTTTGTTTTCTCTTGCTGTGATGAGCGCTGCCTGTGCTCAGACTCAATGCCTAGAAGTCCTCTATGTTATTGGCTGGGAGAGGATGGGCCATTACAGAGCTGGGAGAGGATGGGTCATTACAGAGCTGCTGACTTTGGATTAGGCAATCAGATTGGAGTCCCGGCGCCGGCTCAGCACCCTGTGATTCCAGGCAAATCGCTTCACCTTCCCTTGTTCACAATATGATTACTTCCCTGTGTTATGTAACTGGTGCTCGTGTAGAGCGCTACCTCAGGTTTGTTTTCTCTTGCTGTGCTGAGCGCTGCCTGTGCTCAGACTCCGTGCCTAGAAGCCCACAATGTTATTGGCTGGGAGAGGATGGGTCATTACAGAGCTGCTGACTTTGGAACTAGGCAATCAGACTGGAGCCCCGGCGCTGGCTCAGCACCCTGTGATTCCAGGCAAATCGCTTCACCTTCCCTTGTTCACAATATGAATGCGTCCCTTTGTTATGTAACTGGTGCTCGTGTAAAGCGATCCCTCTGGTTTGTTTTCTCTTGCTGTGGTGAACGCTGCCTGTGCTCAGACTCAGTGCCTAGAAGCCCTCGATGTTATTGGCTGGGAGAGGATGGGTCATTACAGAGCTGCTGACTTTGGAACTAGGCAATCAGACTGGATTCCCGGCGCCGGCTCAGCACCCTGTGATTCCAGGCAAATCGCTTCACCTTCCCTTGTTCACAATATGAATGCGTCCCTGTGTTATGTAACTGGTGCTCGTGTAAAGCGTTCCCTCTGGTTCGTTTTCTCTTGCTGTGGTGAGCGCTGCCTGTGCTCAGACTCAGTGCCTAGAAGTCCTCGATGTTATTGGCTGGGAGAGGATGGGTCATTACAGAGATGCTGACTTTGGAACTAGGCAATCAGACTCGAGTCCCAGCGTCGGCTCAGCACCCTGTGATTCCAGGCAAATCGCTTCACCTTCCCTTGTTCACAATATGAATGCGTCCCTGTGTTATGTAACTGGTGCTCGTGTAAAGCGCTCCCTCAGGTTTGTTTTCTCTTGCTGTGGTGAGCGCTGCCTGTGCTCAGACTCAATGCCTAGAAGCCCTCGATGTTATTGGCTGGGAGAGGATGGGTCATTACAGAGATGCTGACTTTGGAACTAGGCAATCAGACTCGAGTCCCAGCGTCGGCTCAGCACCCTGTGATTCCAGGCAAATCGATTCACCTTCCCTTGTTCACAATATGAATGCGTCCCTGTGTTATGTAACTGGTACCCATGTAAAGCGCTCCCTCAGGTTTGTTTTCTCTTGCTGTGGTGAGCGCTGCCTGTGCTCAGACTCACTGCCTAGAAGCCCTCGATGTTATTGGCTGGGATAGGATGGGTCATTACAGAGCTGCTGACTTTGGAACTAGGCAATCTGACTGGAGTCCCGGCACCGGCTCAGCACCCTGTGATTCCAGGCAAATCGCTTCATCTTCCCTTGTTCACAATATGAATGCGTCCCTGTGTTATGTAACTGGTGCTCGTGTAAAGCGCTCCCTCGGGTTTGTTTTCTCTTGCTGTGGTGAGCGCTGCCTGTGCTGACTCAGTGCCTAGAAGCCCTCGATGTTATTGGCTGGGAGAGGATGGGTCATTACAGAGATGCTGACTTTGGAACTAGGCAATCAGACTGGATTCCCGGCGCCGGCTCAGCACCCTGTGATTCCAGGCAAATCGCTTCACCTTCCCTTGTTCACAATATGAATGCGTCCCTGTGTTATGTAACTGGTGCTCGTGTAAAGCGCTCCCTCGGGTTTGTTTTCTCTTGCTGTGGTGAGTGCTGCCTGTGCTCAGACTCAGTGCCTAGAAGCCCTCGATGTTATTGGCTGGGATAGGATGGGTCATTACAGAGCTGCTGACTTTGGAACTAGGCAATCAGACTCGAGTCCCGGCGTAGGCTCAGCACCCTGTGATTCCAGGCAAATCGCTTCACCATCCCTTGTTCACAATATGAATGCGTCCCTGTGTTATGTAACTGGTGCTCGAGTAAAGCGCTCCCTCGGGTTTCTTTTCTCTTGCTGTGGTGAGCGCTGCCTGTGCTCAGACTCAGTGCCTAGAAGCCCTCGATGTTATTGGCTGGGAGAGGATGGGTCATTACAGAGCTGCTGACTTTGGAACTAGGCAATCAGACTGGAGTCCCTGCGCCGGCTCAGCACCCTGTGATTCCAGGCAAATCGCTTCACCTTCCCTTGTTCACAATATGAATGCGTCCCTGTGTTATGTAACTGGTGCTCGTGTAAAGCGCTCCCTCGGGTTTGTTTTCTCTTGCTGTGGTGAGCGCTGCCTGTGCTCAGACTCAATGCCTAGAAGCCCTCTATGTTATTGGCTGGGAGAGGATAGGCCATTACAGAGCTGCTGACTTTGGAACTAGGCAATCTGACTGGAGTCCGGGCGCCGGCTCAGCACCCTGTGATTCCAGGCAAATTGCTTCACCTTCCCTTGTTCACAATATGAATGCGTCCCTGTGTTATGTAACTGGTGCTCGTGTAAAGCGCTCCCTCGGGTTTGTTTTCTCTTGCTGTGTTGAGCGCTGTCTGTGCTCAGACTCAGTGCCTAGAAGCCCTTGATGTTATTGGCTGGGAGAGGATGGGTCATTACAGAGCTGCTGACTTTGGAACTAGGCAATCAGACTGGAGTCCCGGCACCAGCTCAGCACCCTGTGATTCCAGGCGAATCGCTTCTCCTTCCCTTGTTTACAATATGAATGCGTCCCTGTGTTATGTAACTGGTGCTCGTGTAAAGCGCTCCCTCGGGTTTGTTTTCTCTTGCTGTGGTGAGCACTGCCTGTGCTCAGACGCAGTGCCTAGAAGCCCTCGATGTTATTGGCTGGGAGAGGATGGGTCATTACAGAGCTGCTGACTTTGGAACTAGGCAATCAGACTGGATTCCCAGCGCTGGCTCAGCACCCTGTGATTCCAGGCAAATCGCTTCACCTTCCCTTGTTCACAATATGAATGCGTCCCTGTGTTATGTGACTGGTGCTCGTGTAAAGCTCTCCCTCAGGTTTGTTTTCTCTTGCTGTGGTGAGCGCTGCATGTGCTCAGACTCAGTGCCTAGAAGCCCTCGATGTTATTGGCTGGGAGAGGATGGGTCATTACAGAGCTGCTGACTTTGGAACTAGGCAATCAGACTCGAGTCCCGGCGCCGGCTCAGCACCCTGTGATTCCAGGCAAATCACTTCACCTTCCCTTGTTCACAATATGAATGCGTCCCTGTGTTATGTAACTGGTGCTCGTGTAAAGCGCTCCCTCAGGTTTGTTTTCTCTTGCTGTGGTGAGCGCTGCCTGTGCTCAGACTCAGTGCCTAGAAGCCCTCGATGTTATTGGGTGGGAGAGGATGGGTCATTACAGAGCTGCTGACTTTGGAACTAGGCAATCAGACTGGAGTCCCGGCGCCGGCTCAGCACCCTCTGATTCCAGGCAAATCGCTTCACCTTCCGTTGTTCACAATATGAATGCGTCCCTGTGTTATATAACTGGTGCTCGTGTAAAGCGTTCCCTCTGGTTTGTTTTCTCTTGCTGTGGTGAGCGCTGCCTGTGCTCAGACTCAGTGCCTAGAAGCCCTCGATGTTATTGGCTGGGAGAGGATGGGTCATTACAGAGCTGCTGACTTTGGAAGTAGGCAATCAGACTGGAGTCCCGGCGCCGGCTAAGCACCCTGTGATTCCAG
The DNA here is from genome assembly GCA_963921515.1 of Calotriton arnoldi. Lineage (NCBI taxonomy): Eukaryota > Metazoa > Chordata > Amphibia > Caudata > Salamandridae > Calotriton > Calotriton arnoldi. The sequence continues at coordinate 8,334 of CAWUFW010017566.1, forward strand.
GCAAATCGCTTCACCTTCCCTTGTTCACAATATGAATGCGTCCCTGTGTTATGTAGCTGGTGCTCATGTAAATCGCTCCCTCGGGTTTGTTTTCTCTTGCTGTGGTGAGCGCTGCCTGTGCTCAGACTCAGTGCCTAGAAGCCCTCAATGTTATTGGCTGGGAGAGGATGGGTCATTACAGAGCTGCTGACTTTGGAACTAGGCAATCAGACTGGATTGCCGGCACTGGCTCAGCACCCTGTGATTCCAGGCAAATCGCTTCACCTTCCCTTGTTCACAATATGACTGCGTCCCTGTGTTAGGTAACTGGTGCTCGTGTAAAGCGCTCCCTCGGGTTTGTTTTCTCTTGCTGTGGTGAGCGCTGCCTGTGCTCAGACTCAGTACCTAGAAGCCCTTGATGTTATTGGCTGGGAAAGGATGGGTCATTACAGAGCTGCTGACTTTGGAACTAGGCAATCAGACTGGAGTCCCGGCGCCGGCTCAGCACCCTGTGATTCCAGGCAAATCGCTTCACCTTCCCTTGTTCACAATATGAATGCTTCCCTGTATTATGTAACTGGTGCTCGTGTAAAGCGCTCCCTCGGGTTTGTTTTCTCTTGCTGTGGTGAGCGCTGCCTGTGCTCAGACTCACTGCCTAGAAGCCCTCGATGTTATTGGCTGGGATAGGATGGGTCATTACAGGGCTGCTGACTTTGGAACTAGCTAATCAGACTCGAGTCCCGGCGTCGGCTCAGCACCCTGTGATTCCAGGCAAATCGCTTCACCTTCCCTTGTTCACAATATGAATGCGTCCCTGTGTTATGTAACTGGTGCTCGTGTAAAGCGCTCCCTCGGGTTTGTTTTCTCTTGCTGTGGTGAGCGCTGCCTGTGCTCAGACTCAGTGCCTAGAAGCCCTCGATGTTATTGGCTGGGAGAGGATGGGTCATTACAAGCTGCTGACTTTGGAACTAGGCAATCAGACTGGAGCCCCGGCGCCGGCTCAGCACCCTGTGATTCCAGGCAAATCGCTTCACCTTCCCTTGTTCACAATATGAATGCTTCCCTGTATTATGTAACTGGTGCTCGTGTAAAGCGCTCCCTCGGGTTTGTTTTCTCTTGCTGTGGTGAGCGCTGCCTGTGCTCAGACTCAATGCCTAGAAGCCCTCTATGTTATTGGCTGGGAGAGGATGGGCCATTACAGAGCTGCTGACTTTGGAACTAGGCAATCTGACTGGAGTCCGGGCGCCGGCTCAGCACCCTGTGATTCCAGGCAAATCGCTTCACCTTCCCTTGTTCACAATATGAATGCGTCCCTGTGTTATGTAACTGGTGCTCGTGTAAAGCGCTCCCTCGGGTTTGTTTTCTCTTGCTGTGGTGAGCGCTGTCTGTGCTCAGACTCAGTGCCTAGAAGCCCTTGATGTTATTGGCTGGGAGAGGATGGGTCATTACAGAGCTGCTGACTTTGGAACTAGGCAATCAGACTGGAGTCCCGGCACCAGCTCAGCACCCTGTGATTCCAGGCAAATCGCTTCTCCTTCCCTTGTTTACAATATGAATGCGTCCCTGTGTTATGTAACTGGTGCTCGTGTAAAGCGCTCCCTCTGGTTTGTTTTCTCTTGCTGTGGTGAGCGCTGCCTGTGCTCAGACTCAGTGCCTAGAAGCCCTCGATGTTATTGGCTGGGAGAGGATGGGTCATTACAGAGCTGCTGACTTTGGATTAGGCAATCAGATTGGAGTCCCGGCGCCGGCTCAGCACCCTGTGATTCCAGGCAAATCGCTTCACCTTCCCTTGTTCACAATATGATTACTTCCCTGTGTTATGTAACTGGTGCTCGTGTAGAGCGCTCCCTCGGGTTTGTTTTCTCTTGCTGTGCTAAGCGCTGCCTGTGCTCAGACTCAGTGCCTAGAAGCCCTCAATGTTATTGGCTGGGAGAGGATGGGTCATTACAGAGCTGCTGACTTTGGAACTAGGCAATCAGACTGGAGTCCCGGCATCGGCTCAGCACCCTGTGATTCCAGGCAAATCGCTTCACCTTCCCTTGTTCACAATATGAATGCGTCCCTGTGTTATGTAACTGGTGCTCGTGTAAAGCGCTCCCTCGGGTTTGTTTTCTCTTGCTGTGGTGAGCGCTGCCTGTACTCAGACTCAGTGCCTAGAAGCCCTCGATGTTTAATTTTCTGGGATAGGATGGGTCATTACAGAGATGCTGACTTTGGAACTAGGCAATCAGACTCGAGTCCCGGCGTCGGCTCAGCACCCTGGGATTCCAGGCAAATCGCTTCACCTTCCCTTGTTCACAATATGAATGCGTCCCTGTGTTATGTAACTCGTGCTCCTGTAAAGCGCTCCCTCGGGTTTGTTTTCTCTTGCTGTGGTGAGCTCTGCCTGTGCTCAGCCTCAGTGCCTAGAAGCCCTTGATGTTATTGGCTGGGAGAGGATGTGTGATTACAGAGATGCTGACTTTGGAACTAGGCAATCAGACTCGAGTCCCGGTGTCGGCTCAGCACCCTGTGATTCCAGGCAAATCGCTTCACCTTCCCTTGTTCACAATATGAATGCGTCCCTGTGTTATGTAACTGGTGCTCGTGTAAAGCGTTCCCTCGAGTTGGTTTCGTGTTAAATTAAACTGCTCTGATGAGAACTAAACAAGATCTGAGCCCAGCCCGTCCCAGACCTTCAAGGCTGAGATGGAACCCACCAATCAGAAGGCAGAACAGCAGCGCGTCATCACTCACCAGGTGGATCCTGGCTTCTGTCCTTTTATGTTCTCGTCTGATCCTTTTCACAGTGCTTAAAAGCCCCTGTCACCTGTCCTGGCTGCAGACCACAACGAGGTGTCTGCACAGGGGTGTCACCCCCAATCCCAGTTGCTTTTTTGTTTTGAAACCCCCTTTATATGTACTGTATCAGCTTGTCACACCTCCGTGGCATATGAACCTGCCTGTAAGAAACATCTTATTGTTTGAGAACGCACCAGGCCTTCACAAGACTGTGAATAAACAGGACGTTTTCCTTTTGATAACGATAAAGACGAACGACCCATGCCTCTCTTGTATCTGAATAGCATGTTTTGACTCACTCAAACATCTCGCCGTGTGTTCAGTTCACAAAACAATCATAGTGCTATACGTCTGTACGTTTTTTAAATGACAACTACATTTTGGGGCATTTTGGAAAACCCTTGCTTTTTGTAGCTTAACATCTCGGTGGTGTCGATAAATCGGTTTCAAAGTTTTCATTTAGCTGAAAGGCGTGTTTCTTTTTACGTGCAATACTTACCAGACTTACGTACATGTCAATTCAATCCCCATTCATCGCAGTCTCATCATATTTTGTGCTGGCTATATGATCTGCTCACACCTTCAGCTTTAGCATACCAAATAATCCCATATTAAAAAGTATATAACAAGCATTTGCAATGCAATAGGTCTCGCATTTACGCAAGTTTGAGCTATTGGCATTGTAAATGACAATGCGTTTATTTATGCTTCAAAAACCAAAACATAAATAAAAGGCATTGTCATTTACAATGCCGATAGCTCAAACTCTCGTAAATGCGAGACCTGTTGCATTGCAAATGCTTGTTTTTCTGTGTATTCTGTCTTGGAGTTCCACTTCCCTCATTGTGTGCAAGTGTCAAGGGGCTCAGCGCTGTCACATGGCCACAGATATATTGATGGTTTATGGCTGGTTGTACCCTGGGGGCAACGCCGGGGCAGTGCTGGGTCATTGTCACAGCCTCTGGCTCTGTTCCTCTGTGTTTTGGCTGTTGCTCCACAGATGCGAGATCTCCCTGCACGCCCCCAGTCAGCAACGTTTCAATCGTAACATCTGGAGCAGAAGTGTAAGTGGCGGGTGGGAGGGAAGGGGGATGGCGAGGGAGGAGGGGGGGCTGCAAGGAACTGTTGCATTTGGTTTCACCAAAGCAAGGAAGGAAACCGCATTAGGCGCTGTGGTCGGGGCCAGATTTTGTGGCTCCTGACGTTAGGTGCTAGCAATTGGGGAGGTCAGAGGACAACTGAGTGGGGTCAACGAGACACCGTGGGGTGTATTTTGTGACTGTGTAAAAGGGGGAGCCTCCTGAGGCCATGACTGAGTCCCTCGAGTCGAAAAGCCTGTGCCATGAGAAAGGGTTTATTGGCCTGTGGGCGCAGAGCGCGGCTTTATCTAAGGAATGCCTGCTTTTGTCGAAATGAAAGGCTAACCCGCCCAAATTCTGGCAGCCGTGAGTGTGCTGTTCATATCGGCCTGGGAAGGACAGTTGAGGGGCTGGAGTGTATTTTGGTTTCCCAAATATTTATCATATCAATGGCTTTTTGCAGAGAGAAGTGGGGCTGGGGGTGGGGGTTAGAAGAGACAGCCAAAGCGGTCAAATGGCTTTTTATTTTTTAAGAACACTACATCCTGCTCTCTAAATGTAATGAAACAACCCAAAAAATGTTTTTTTAAAGGATGTATTTTATAAACTAGGAGTGTTATAGAGGCGCATGCTGGCGATTTCAGCAACACCGGTCCCCGGACAAGCACAGAAACGATTAAATCTACCTGGAAGTTGCTAGTTGAGTAAAGCAACATTGGGTCTTTTAGGATAAGTGAACTCCCTTGGTTCTCTAGCTCACTAAAACGCGAAAGAATTTCAATGTCAGAGGGGAGACTTGAGGGGCTGGGGTGGAACATTTAAAAGAGAAATAGCTTTTGATCCGAGAACCTTATACATGTGTCCGAACTCTTCCCACATAGGGCACACTCCATCCATTCACACTTTGATCCATGCATGCATGCACGATCCAGCCTGCAACTTCTCAGACATGGTGGGGTGCGACGAGGCTATTTATACATTTGTCAAGTAACAGTGACCGCTACATTTCCGCTAACTGGGAAGCCACGGTCAATATATCAAGTGTACAGCGCTAACAATGCCTTGCAGTTACCAATGGTTGTTTCACTCCAGACTGTACCATGCCACAATAGCGCTGGTCCATTGTAAATCCTTTAGTCGTGGCATTAATGTGGTGGCCAGATAACAGTTTGAAACTGCAGCAGGCACTAGCACAACACGGCTGGAAGTTGCAGAGTGGTCTACAGCTGACAGAGAGGAACCAGTGTTCTGCGCTTTGTTGCACAGCGCCTTCTCCTCGGATGGGCTTGAGCGTGGTCGGTCCCTCATACCTTTGTTGCCCAGCTGCTACAGAAGCCAGGCTGATTCTCGAAGAAGGTATATGATCCTCTGTGGACTCCTACTCTGTTGGATTGTCCAGTGACGAACCCAGAGTACCTCTCTAATGCTCTGCACACCAATGGGATTTAAATGGCCTTCTAACCATGGTCACTAGTTGCCTGCACGAACCCATGGGAGCCACACCATTCAGTTGTGGACCTGGACAACTGGATTTTCTGATGCCAACATCTGACCAAGAAAAGGAAGGAAGGAAGTCCGAATCCCACTCAGCATCTGAATTAGAGGGTGCAGGGCATATGGTGCTCTTTTAGTTAATCACTTTACTAATCCTGTACCCAGATACACAAGCACAAGGCGGCACTTTGGGAATTCTTCCTTGCTCGTTCTCAAACCTCCATATGCATCAGAAGATGTATCAGAAGATGTACCTCCTTCATATCCTGGTTTGGATGACTTACTACCTCCAAGCCAGAGACACTTAAAAGGCTAGGTGTGGTGGGAGCCCTGAAATTCTGTCTGTGTAGGCCAGGTTTTGCAGCAAGGAGAGTCCTGTGCTGTGTCGTCAGTGGTGCTGGGGGTGAGTGGGGTCTGTTCACCAGCCTTGCCACTCATACATGCTCTTTGGGAGTGGTCTCCTACTTGTCACATGCTGCACCTCTGGGAGTGCTCGTCCGCCCTCTCAGAAGATTTATTTACTCACTCAGTCACCACCAGCGCACCTTCAGTGGCTTTCTGGATTTATTGTCCATAGATGGAATCACAGTGGTGACCCACAAGCCCTGGAGCTGAACTCCTGGTCCATGGGTGGCCAACTGGGCAAACAAAGGATTAGGACATCGAGCTGTCAGTATCTCTACCTGATCACCACCTTTTGTCGACACTGGCCTTCTGGTCGGTTTTGTTTTGTAATCCCCTTAAATGTTGGCGGTGGGGGCAGCTAGTGCAATGAACAAAGACTCTTTAATACTGTTAGTCTATGGTCCGCTCTGTTAACAGTGACCCATCCGGTTGTGCTAAATGATCATAGTTAGGTTATGGGGGTGATGCATAAGTGTTGACGGGGCGCACTAGCACTCAGCTGTCTTTGGCACGGCTTCTGGATCTATCCATAAAGTTAAACATGCCCTGCTTGTTATGAAGAGCCATATGATGAGCAGCCTTTATAATACAGCCAACAAGATGGGGTCAGTAAGTTAACCTTCACGGTGATCTGAAGGTCACGTGTTCGAATCTCGGAAAGGCAAACTCGACCATTCATGGTTCCCTTCCACAAAACAGTGAATTTAGTACTTTTAAATTGGGTAATAGTACATCTTTTATTTGAAGCGCTGAGTTAAAAATACGTTTACATTATTGTTCGATCACTTGCATGACTGGCCCAAGCTACACCATAAACATCCCAACCCAGCTCCCACTTATCAGGGAGAACTGGACATTTTACCCGAAAATCGAGGCAATAGCAGTTTTCACCAAGGAGCAGCCGCTGATGTGCTTTAGTGATTCATATCAAACGCTCCGAATAATGTCACAAACTCAGGATGTGGTGACTTAAATATGGCCCATCACATAACAAAATATGCCTGTATAGCCTGGTGACAAGGACACAAACATATAGACTGAAACACACCACCTGCCCGACACACGGTACGTGTTCATAGATTTGCATGAGAGGATTTCCTAATTTGCTCCCCGGGGCTTTATTGATTATAGAGGGGGCCCTCGCGGCCCCCCAAACCCCGGGGACTGCCACCTCCCGGGGCTTAATTTTAATAAGGGTGGGGGGCCACGGGGTGCGTTTGCAGAGTGGTGAAGGGAGGGGGTGGGGCCTGATGTGACAAGTGTGCAAACACGCCGTGGCGTGTTTTAAGTTGGGGGATTAAAAGGGGTGTAAAAAGGGGCATGGCCTCGGACCACCTCTCTGTAACGCAGGTCTGTGGTGCTTACTGGAGGTATCTGGTGGGCTTGTTGGCCCCCAGGGACCCTCAGGATTCAAGGGGACTTAATCCTCCAACTTAAAACGTGCCAGGGGGTGCGTTTGCAGAGTGGTGGAGAAAGGGGGCGTGGCCTGTGTCCACCTCTCAGCAATCCCACTGTGTGGGGCTTACTGGAGGTAAGAGGTAGGCTAGTTGGCCCCTAAAGGACCCCTAGCAGCAAAGGGGACTTCAATCCCCATCCAAGAGCGCGCCATGAGTGCGTTTGCAGAGTGGTGGGCAAAGGGGGCGTGGCCTGTTATGAGAACTTAGCAATCCTGCTGTGTGGTACTTACTGGAGGTAATAGAAGGGGTAGTTGGCCCCCAAGGATGTCCTTGGGGGCCAAGTACCCCTCTTGTTACCTCCAGTAAGTCCCACACAGTAGGATTGCTAAGACGTCTTTGGAGGCCATGCCCCCCTTCTCCACCACTCTGCAAACGTGCCTCCTGGCAGACTACGGGATGGGGGATGAAGTCCACTTTACTCCTGAGGGACTTTGGGGGCCAAGAAGCCCTCCTGGTACCTCCTATAAGTCCTATGCAGCGGAATTCCTGAGCGCTGGTTGGAGGCCCAGGACCCTTTCTCCACCACTCTGCAAACGCATCTACTAGTTAAAGAAGTGTTTGCAATGCAATAGGTTTTGCATTTGCGAGAGTTAGAGCTATTGGCGTTGTAAATGTAAAAGTTTTTTACTAATGTTTTTTGGAGTGAAGTGGATATACGTTGTGTGTTGTGGAATTATGTGGTAAGTTGTGCAGTGAAATTATCTGGATAGAAAGTATGTGGTATTTAGTGTGTAGGAATTATGTAGAGTGGGATTATATGTTATGGAGAGTAATTATGTGGTATGCTAGTCTTTGTTGTGGAGTGTAACCTCAGGTTTAGTCTTCCTCGTTTCCATAAAAGCTCAACTATGAACTCAGTAAGACAAAAAAGAAGGAATCACTGAGGAGCACTTGTGGACCTATTCAGAGGTATAAGCAGGGCCACTGGAATTATGCGACTGTTTGGCTGCACAGATTTTCGCATAATTATACATTTTCCGCATTAGCCACATAATCCATTATTTGCTCCCTAATCTGCAGTTTTGAACAAAAAAAGCCTTGTTTCTAGCTCAAACATTATAAAAAATTCAGCAACAAGTGCTACAGCGTGGTGGAAGGCCCTTTGCAAACATAGAACTTATTGCTAAATGTGGGTGTTAAATTGGTACTAATGGTGTGCAAGCCACTCTTGCTTCCTTCTGCGCCTCTCTTGCCTCTTTCTGCATTTCTGTTGCTTCTTTCTGCACATTTTTCTTTTTCTGTACCCCTCTTGCCTCTTTCTGCACCCTTCTTTCCTCTCTCTGCACCCTTCTTGTCTCTTTCAGCACCTCTGTTGCTTCTTTCTGCACTTCTCTTCCTTCTTTCTGCATCCCTCTTGCCTCTTTCTGTACCCCTCTTGCCTCTTTGTGCACCTCTCCTACCTCTTTCTGCACCCCTCTTGACTCTTTCTGCACCTCTGATGGTTCTTTCTGCACTGCTCTTGCTTCTTTCTGCACCTCATTTGCAAATTTCTGTATCCCTCTTGCCTCTTTCTGCACCCCTGTTCCCTCTTTCTGCACTTTTCCTGCCTCTTTCTGCACCTCTCTTGCCTCTTTCTGCACCTCTGTTGCTTCTTTCAGCAATTCTCTTGCCTCTTTCTGCACTTCTCTTGCTTGTTTCTGCACCTCTCTTGCATCTTTCTGCACCTCTCTTGCGTCTTTCTGCACCTCTCTTGCGTCTTTCTGCACCTCTGTTGCCTCTTTCTGCACCTAGCTTGCTTCTTTCTGCACCCCTCTTGCCTCTTTCTGTACCCCTCTTGCCTCTTTCTGCACCCCTCTTTTCTCTTTCTGCACCCCTCTTTTCTCTTTCTGCACCTCTCTTGCCTTTTTCTGCAGTTCTCTTGCCTCTTTCTGCACCTCTTTTGCTTCTTTCAGCACTTCTCTTGCCTCTTTCTGTACCCCTCTTGCATCTTTCTGCACCTCTAACGGTTTTTTCTGCAGTACTCTTGCTTCTTTCTGCACCTCACATGTCTCTTTCTGCACTTCTCTTGCTTATTTCTACACCTCTGTTGCTTCTTTCAGCAATTATCTTGCCTCTTTCTGCACTTCTCTTCCTTCTTTTTGCACCCCTCCTGCCTCTTTCTGTACCTCTTTCCTCTTTGTACACCTCTCCACCTCTTACTGCACCCCTCTTGCCTCTTTTTGCACCTCTGTTGGATCTCTCTGCACTGCTCTTGCTTCTTTCTGCACCTCACTTGCCTCTTTCTGTACTTCTCTTGCATCTTTCTGCACCTCTGTTGCCTCTTTCTGCACTTCGCTTGCTTCTTTCTGCACCTCTCTTGCCTCTTTTGGCACCTCTGTTAATTCTTTCTGCACCCCTCCTGCCTCTTTCTGTACCCCTCTTCCCTATTTGTGCAACTCTCTTGCCTCTTTTTACACCTATCTTCCCTCTTTCTGCACCACTCTTGCCTCTTTCTGTACCTCTGTTGCTTCTTTCTGCACTTCTCTTGCCTCTTTCTGAACCCTTCGTGCCTCTTTCAGCACCTCTGTTGCTTCTTTCTGCACTTCTCTTCCTTCTTTCTGCACCTCTCTTGCATCTTTCTGCACCTCAGTTGCCTCTTTCTGCACCTCTCTTGCTTCTTTCTGCACCCCACTTGCCTCTTTCAGCACCTCTGTTGCTTTTTTCTGCAGATCGCTTGCCTCTTTCTGCACCTCTCTTGCCTCTTTCGGCACCTCTGTTGCTTCTATCTGCACCCCTCCTGCCTCTTTCTGTACCCCTCTTCCCTATTTGTCCAACTCTCTTGCCTCTTTCTACACCTCTCTTCCCTGTTTCTGCACCACTCTTGCCTCTTTCTGTACCTCTGTTGCTTCTTTCTGCACTTCTCTTGCCTCTTTCTGCACCCTTCGTGCCTCTTTCAGCACCTCTGTTGCTTCTTTCTGTACTTCTCTTCCTTCTTTCTGCACCCCTCGTGCCTCCTTCTGCACCTCTGTTGCTTCTTTCTGCACTTCTCTTGGTTCTTTCTGCACTTCTCTTGCCTCTTTCTGTACCCTTCGTGTGTCATTCAGCACCTCTGTTGCTTCTTTCTGCACTTATATTGCCTCTTTATGCACCTCTCTTGCTTCTTTCTGCACCCCACTTGCCTCTTTCAGCACCTCTGTTGCTTTTTTCTGCAGATCTCTTGCCTCTTTCTGCACCTCACTTGCGTCTTTCAGCACCTCTGTTGCTTTTTTCTGCAGATCTCTTGCCTCTTTCTGCACCTTTCTTTTCTCTTTCTGCACCTCTCTTGCCTCTTTCTGCACCCCTGTTCCCTGTTTCTGCACCTTTCCTGCCTGTTTCTACACCTCTCTTTCTTCTTTCTGTACCTCTGTTGCCTCTTTCTGCACTTCTCTTGCTCTTTCTGCACCTCTGTTACTTCTTTCTGCACTTCTCTTACTTCTTTCTGCACCCCTCCTGCCTCTTTCTGTACCTCTGTTGCCTCTTTGTGCACCCCTCCTACCTTTTTCTGCACCCCTCTTGCCTCCTTTTACACCTCTGTTGCTTCTTTCTGCACTGCTCTTGCCTCTTTCTGCATCCCTCTTGCCTCTTTGAGCACCTCTTTTGCTTCTTTCTGTACTTCTCTCTCCTTTTTCTGCACCCCTCTTGCCTCTTTCTGCACCTCTGTTGCTTCTTTCTGCACTTTTATTGCCTATTTCTGCACCTCTTGCTTCTTTCTGCACCCCACTTGCCTCTTTCAGCACCTCTCTTGCTTTCTTCTGCAGATCGCTTGCCTCTTTCTTCACCTCACTTGAATCTTTCAGCACCTCTGTTGCTTCTTTCTGCACTTTTATTGCCTCTTTCTGCACCTCTCTTACTTTTTCTGCACCCCACTTGCCTCTTTCAGCATCTCTGTTGCTTTTTTCTGCAGATCTCTTGCCCCTTTCTGCACCCCTCTTTTCTCTTTCGGCACCTCTCTTGCCTCTTTCTGTACCCCTGTTCCCTGTTTCTGCACCTTTCCTGCCTGTTTCTGCACATCTCTTGCCTGTTTCTGTACCTCTGTTACCTCTTTCTGTACTTCTCTTGCTCTTTCTGCACCCTTCGCGCCTCTTTCAGCACCTCTGTTGGTTCTTTCTGCACTGCTCTTGCTTTTTGCTGCACCTCACTTACCTCTTTCTGCACTTCTCTTGCTTTTTTCTACACCTCTGTTGCTTTTTTCTACACCTCTGTTGCTTCGTTCAGCAATTCTCTTGCCTCTTTCTGCACTTCTCTTCCTGCTTTCTGCACCCCTACGGCCTCTTTCTGTACCTCTCTTGCCTCTTTGTGCACCTCTCCTACCTTTTTCTGCACCCCTCTTGCCTCTTTCTGCACCTCTGTTGGTTCTTTCTAAACCTCTGTTGCATGTTTCAGCAATTCTCTTAGCTTCTTTCTGCACTTTTCTTGCTTGTTTCTGCACCTCTCTTGCATCTTTCTGCACCTCTGTTGCCTCTTTCTGCACTTCACTTGCTTCTTTCTGTACCTCTCTTGCCTTTTTTCGGCACCTCTGTTGCTCCTTTCTGCACCCCTCCTGCCTCTTTCTGCACCCCTCTTGCCTCTTTCTACACCTCTCTTCCCTCTTTCTGCACCACTCTTGCCTCTTTCTGTACCTCTGTTGCTTCTTTCTGCACTTCTCTTGCCTCTTTCTGCACCCTTCGTGCCTCTTTCAGCACCTCTGTTGCTTCTTTCTGCACTTCTCTTCCTTCTTTCTGCACCTCTCTTGCGTCTTTCTGCACCTCTGTTGACTCTTTCTGCACTTCACTTGCTTCTTTATGCACCTCTCTTGCCTCTTTCGGCACCTCTGTTGCTTCTATCTGCACCCCTCCTGCCTCTTTCTGCGCCCTTCTTCCCTATTTGTCCAACTCTCTTGCGTCTTTCTACACCTCTCTTACTTCTTTCTGCACCCCTCCTGCCTCTTTCTGTACCTCTGTTGCCTCTTTGTGCACCCCTCCTACCTTTTTCTGCATCCCTCTTGCCTCCTTTCTGCACCTCTGTTGCTTCTTTCTGCACTTCTCTTAGCTTCTTTCTGCACCTGCTCTTGCCTCTTTCTGCACCCTCTTGCCTCTTTGAGCACCTCTCTTGCTCTGTTTCTGCTACTTCTCTCTGCCTCTTTCTGCACCTCTGTTGCTTCTTTCTGCACTTTTATTGCCTCTTTCTGCACCTCTCTTGCTTCTTTCTGCACCCCACTTGCCTCTTTCAGCACCTCTGTTGCTTTTTTCTGCAGATCTCTTGCCCCTTTCTGCACCCCTCTTTTCTCTTTCGGCACCTCTCTTGCTTCTTTCTGCACCCCTGTTCCCTGTTTCTGCACCTTTCTTGCCTGTTTCTGCACATCTCTTGCCTCTTTCTGTACCTCTGTTATCTCTTTCTGCACTTCTCTTGCTCTTTCTACACCCTTTGCGCCTCTTTCAGCACCTCTGTTGGTTCTTTCTGCACTGATCTTGCTTTTTCTGCACCTCACTTGCCTCTTTCTGCACTTCTCTTGCTTTTTCTACACCTCTGTTGCTTCTTTCAGCAATTCTCTTGCCTCTTTCTGCACTTCTCTTCCTGCTTTCTGCACCCCTCCGGCCTCTTTCTGTACCTCTCTTGCCTCTTTGTGCACCCCTCCCACCTTTTTCTGCATCCCTCTTGCCTCTTTTTGCACCTCTGTTGGTTCTTTCTCCACTACTCTTGCCTCTTTCTGCACCTCACTTGCCTCTTTCTGCACTTCTGTTGCTTCTTTCTAAATCTGTTGCATCTTTCAGCAATTCTCTTAGCTCTTTCTGCACTTTTCTTGATTGTTTCTGCACCTCTCTTGCATCTTTCTGCACCTCTCTTGCCTCTTTCTGCACTTCACTTGCTTCTTTCTGCACCTCTCTTGCCTTTTTCAGCACCTCTGTTGCTTCTTTCTGCACCCCTCCTGCCTCTTTCTGCACCCCTCTTGCCTCTTTCTACACCTCTCTTCCATCTTTCTGCATCACTCTTGCCTCTTTCTGTTCCTGTTGCTTCTTTCTGCACTTCTCGTGCCTCTTTCTGTACCTTTCGTGCCTCTTTCAGCACCTCTGTTGCTTCTTTCTGTACTTCTCTTCCTTCTTTCTGCACCCCTCATGACTCTTTAAGCACCTGTTGCTTCTTTCTGCACTCCTCTTCCTTCTTTCTGCACCTCTTGTGCCTCCTTCTGCAACTCTGTTGCCTCTTTCAGCACCTCTGTTGGTTCTTTCTGCACTGCTCTTGCTTCTTTCTGCACCTCACGTGCCTCTTTCTGCACTTCTCTTGCTTTTTTCTACACCTACACCTCTGTTGCCTCTTTCTGCACCTCTCTTGCTTCTTTCTGCACCTCACTTGCCTCTTTCAGCACCTCTGTTGCTTTTTTCTGCAGATCTCTTGCCTCTTTCTGCACCTCTCTTGCCTCTTTCTGCACCTCTCTTGCCTATTTTGGCACCTCTGTTGCTTCTTTCTGCACCCCTGTTCCCTCTTTCGGCACCCCTCTTCCCTATTTGTCCAACTCTCTTGCCTCTTTCTACACCTCTCTTCCCCCTTTCTGCACCACTCTTGCCTCTTTCTGTACCTCTGTTGCTTTTTCTGCACTTCTGTTCCTTCTTTCTGCACCCCTTGTGCCTCATTCTGCACCTCTGTTGCTTCTTTCTGCACTTCTCTTGGTTCTTTCTGCACTCCTCTTGCCTCTTTCTGCACCCCTACGTGCCTCATTCAGCACCTCTGTTGCCTCTTTCTGCACCTCCCTTGCTTCTTTCTGCACCTCACTTGCCTCTTTCAGCACCTGTGTTGCTTCTTTCTGCACTTGTATCTCTTTCTGCCTCTCTTGCTTGTTTCTGCACGTCACTTGCCTCTTTCAGCACCTCTGTTGCTTTTTTCTGCAGATCTCTTGCCTCTTTCTGCACCCCTCTTTTCTCTTTCTGCACCTCTCTTGCCTCTTTCTGCACCCCTGTTCCCTGTTTCTGCACCTTTCTTGCCTGTTTCTGTACCTCTATTGCCTCTTTCTATACCTCTGTTGCCTCTTTCTGCACTTCTCTTGCTCTTTCTGCACCCTTCACGCCTGTTTCAGCACCTCTGTTGGTTCTTTCTGCACTGCTCTTGCTTTTTGCTGCACCTTACTTGCCTCTTTCTGCACTTCTCTTCTTTCTTTCAGCACCCCTCCTGCCTTTTTCTGTGACACTCTTGCCTCTTTGTGCATCCCTCCTACCTTTTTCTGCACCCCTCTTGCCTCTTTTTGCACCTCTTTTGGTTCTTTCTGCACTGCCCTTACTTCTTCCTGCACCTCTCTTGCCTCTTTCTGCACCTCTGAGTTAGAGGTACCTTTAACCCCCCTGCCCTATTATGTACTAGGGGCTTACAGGGGCGGTCATGCCAATCACAGGGATACCCCAAATCATAGTGTACCCTAGTGTATGTAGGTGTTTTCACTGTATTCTAAGTGTCTTTCAACATAGCACTGGCTCCGGGTCTGGTTATTCAGAGTCAGTTACCACCAGTACCAGTCAGTAAAATGTTGGGGGCACAGGATGACTTTGAAACAAGGCCTCTTTCTGCGCCTCTGTTGGTTCTTTCTGCATATCTCTTACTTCTTTCTGCACTTTTCTTCGTCTTTCTGGACTTCTGTTGCCTCTTTCTGCATTTGTCTTGCTTCTTTCTGTGCCTTTCTTCCTCTTTCTTCACATGTCCTACCTCTTTAGGCATAGTTAGAAATTAGCATTTAAAAAACCTTAGAAATTCACTGAAAAAACCATAGGTTTCAGGGACGTTATAGTTAGAAATTAGCATTTAAAAAACCTTTGAAATTCACTGAAAAAACCACAGGTTTCAGGGACGTTATAGTTAGTTGGACATATCACTCATACAAAACCAGAGAAATTCGGCCGTTATAGTTAGTTCAGCTAACTATAACTCGCGCCCCCTCAATGCACTGCTGATGACGTCACATATTACATCATTCATGACATGGTCAGTGACATCACTGATGACATCACTGATGACATCTCAAATGACATCACTGATGACATCACTGATGACATCATCCCCGTGATAATCTGATGCACCTCCTCATACCCTAATATAACCTTTGAAACACCCACTCTAAAAAACAGACTACCATTTTTGAAACCATAGACACACCAATACCAGTTAGTACATACCCACTCACTAATTCCTAGGTCTACACACACATCCACTCATTCACCCATACAGTCACTCATACATGCAGTCAACCATCAATACGGCATTATCATATGCACTCACATATCTATACAGACACTCACACACCGCCACTCAGCAGCCTGTCAGTTGATGCCTTTGTGTTCTACTGCAGCTTCCCAGAGTGTTCTAAAGAACAACTAGAGCGCTAACAGTCTTACTTATGACAAAAGTATGGCACACCTGAAGCCATCTTGATTGGAATAAACTGGTAACACTTAAAACATTTAATTTAAAAAGGAACAAAATGAGGGGTTCATTTTGCCATAGAAATTATGGTTAGTGCTGTAGAAAGAAAAATTAGGACATGTTTTAAGTGAGATCTCAAATATCTTCCTGTTATATTTCAACAGGAGCAGCCTGTCAGTTGATGCCTTTGTGTTCTACTGCAGCTTCCCAGAGTGTTCTAAAGAACAACTAGAGTGCTAACAGCCTTACTTATGACAAAAGTATGGCACACCTGAAGCCATCTTGATTGGAATAAACTGGTAACACTTAAAACATTTAATTTAAAAAGGAACAATATGAGGGGGTTCATTTTGCCATAGAAATTATGGTTAGTGCTGCAAAAAGAAAATTTAGTGCATGCTTTAAGTGAGATCTCAAATCCTCTTCTATTTCATTAGAAAATTCTGACATGCAGACTGAAACAATCACTTTCAATACCAGCAGTAGACTTCCAGTTAACTCCTTGGTGAGCAGTAGCTTTACTACAGTGATCTAATGAACAACTAGAGTAATAACATTCTGAATTTATGGCAAATGTGTGACACATCTGAATGCCTTCTTGATGGAATCAAAGTAAAAAACTGAAAGCATTTCCTACTGAGGAGACTGCAGTAAATGAGGAAATTAGGAAACTTCATAACAAAGAAGTCTTCCAAGATGGCCACCAGTGAAAAAAGAGCCCAAATGTAGCACAGATATTACCCAGATGTAGCCCACATATAGCCCAATGACATAAGTGTGCAAAACACTTTTTATTTTTAGTTTTTTTGCAGTTTTATGTAGTGCAGACTGGTCAGGTATTGGAGCGTTGCATCTTAAAACATGACCCCCTACACTACAAAAACACCACTGCACTACCCTAAACCTAAAACACTACCCCAGCACGACCCCCTACACTACACAAGCACCACTGCACTATCCTAAACCTAAAACACTACCCCCAGCATGACCCCCTACACTACACAAACACCACTGCACTACCCTAAACCCTAAAACACTACCCCAACACCACTGCACTAAACTAAATCCTAAAACACTACCCCCAGCACGACCCCATACACTACCCAAACACCACTGCACTACCCTAAAACATGACCCCCTACACTACACAAACACCACTGCACTACCCTAAACCCTAAAACACTACCCCCAGCACGACCCGCTACACTACACAAGCACCACTGCACTACCCTAAACCCTAAAACACTACCCCCAGCACGACCCCCTACACTACACAAACACCACTGCACTACCTTAAACCCTAAAACACTACCCCCAGCACGACCCCCTACACTACCCAAACACCACTGCACTAACCTAAATCCTAAAACACTACCCACAGCACGACCCCTACACTACCCAAACACCACTGCACTACCCTAAAACATGACCCCCTACACTACACAAACACCACTGCACTACCCTAAAACCTAAAACACTACCCCCAGCACGACCCCTACACTACACAAGCACCACTGCACTACCTAAACCCTAAAACACTACCCCCAGCACGACCCCCTACACTGCCCAAACCCCACTGCACTGCCCTAAACCCTGAAACACCAGCCCCTGCACGACCCCCTACACTGCCCGAACTCCACTGCACTGCCCTAAACCCTGAAACACATACCCTAGCACGACCCCCTACACTGCCCGAACACCACTGCCCTAAACCCTGAAACACCACGCCCTTCACGACCCCCTACACTGCCCGAACACCACTGCACTGCCCTAAACCCTGAAACACCACCCCCAGCATGACCCCTACACTGCCCGAACACCACTACACTGCCCTAAACCCTGAAACACTACCCCCAGCAAGACCTCCTACACTGCCCGAACACCACTGCCCTAAACCCTGAAACACCACCCTCTGCACGAACCCCTACACTGCCCGAACACCACTGCACTGCCCTAAACCCTGAAACACCACCCCCAGCATGACCCCCTACACTGCCCGAACACCTCTGCACTGCCCTAAACCCTGAAACACCACCCCCTGCACGACCCCCTACACTGCCCGAACATTACTGCACTGCCCTAAACCCTGAAACACCATCCCCAGCACGACCCCTACACTGCACGAACACCACTGCACTGCCCTAAACCCTGAAACAGTACCCCCAGCAAGACCCCCTACACTGCCCGAACACCACTGCACTGCCCTAAACCCTGAAACACCACCCCCAGCAAGACCCCCTACACTGCCCGAACACCACTGCCCTAAACCCTGAAACACCACCCCCAGCAAGACCCCCTACACTGCCCGAACACCACTGCCCTAAACCCTGAAACACCACCCCCAGCAAGACCCCTACACTGCCCGAACACCACTGCACTGCCCTAAACCCTGAAACACCAGCCCCAGCACGACCCCTACACTGCCCGAACACCACTGCACTGCCCTAAACCCTGAAACACCACCCCCTGCACGACCCCCTACACTGCCCGAACACCACTGCACTGCCCTAAACCCTGAAACACCACCCCCAGCACGACCCCCTACACTGCCCGAACACCACTGCACTGCCCTAAACCCTGAAACACCACCCCCTGCACGATCCCCTACACTGCCCGAACACTACTGCACTGCCCTAAACCCTGAAACACCACCCCCAGCAAGACCCCCTACACTGCACGAACACCACTGCACTGCCCTAAACCCCGAAACACTACCCCCAGCAAGACCCCCTACACTGCCCGAACACCACTGCCCTAAACCCTGAAACACCACCCCCAGCAAGACCCCCTATACTGCCCGTACACCACTGCACTGCCCTAAACCCTGAAACACCACCCCCAGCATGACCCCCTACACTGCCCGAACACCACTGCACTGCCCTAAACCCTGAAACACCACCCCCAGCACGACCCCCTACACTGCCCGAACACCACTGCACTGCCCTAAACCATGAAACACCAGCCCCAGCACGACCCCCTACACTGCCCGAACACCACTGCGCTGCCCTAAAACCTGAAACACCACCCCCAGCACGACCCCCTACACTGCCCGAACACCACTGCGCTGCCCTAAACCCTGAAACACCAGCCCTAGCACAACCCCGTACACTGCCCGAACACCACTGCACTGCCCTAAACCCTGAAAACCAGCCCCAGCACGACCGCCTACACTGCCCGAAAACCACTGCACTGCCCTAAACCCTGAAACACCAGCCCCAGCACGACCCCCTACACTGCCCGAACATCACTGCACTACCCTAAACCCTCAAACACCAGCCCCAGCACGACCCCCTACACTGCCCGAACACCACTGCACTGCCCTGAACCCTGAAACACCAGCCCCAGCAAGACCCCCTACACTGCCCGAACACCACTGCACTGCCCTAAACCCTGAAACACCACCCCCAGCAAGACCCCCTACACTGCCCGAACACCACTGCACTAAAGCCTGAAACACCACCCCCAGCAAGACCACCTACACTGGCCGAACACCACTGCACTGCCCTAAACCCTGAAACACCACCCCCTGCACGACCCCCTATACTGCCCAAACACCACTGCACTGCCCTAAACCCTGAAACACCACCCCTGCACGACCCCCTACACTGCCCGAACACCACTGCACTGCCCTAAACCCTGAAATACCACCCCTCAGCACGACACCCTACACTGCCCGAACACCACTGCACTGCCCTAAACCCTGAAACACCACCCCCAGCACGACCCCCTACACTGCCCGAACACCACTGCACTGCCCTAAACCCTGAAACACCACCCCTGCACGACCTCCTACACTGCCGGAACACCACTGCACTGCCCTAAACCCTGAAACACCACCCCCAGCACGACCCCCTACACTGCCCGAACACCACTGCACTGCCCTAAACCCTGAAACATCAACCCCAGCAAGACCCCTACACTGCCTGAACACCACTGCCCTAAACCCTGAAGCACCACCCCCTACACTGCACGAACACCACTGCACTGCCCTAAACCCTGAAACACCACCTCCAGCAAAACCCCTACACTGCCCGAACACCACTGCACTGCCCTAAACCCTGAAACACCACCCCCAGCAAGACCCCCTACACTGCCTGAACACCACTGCACTAAAGCCTGAAACACCACCCCCAGCAAGACCACCTACACTGGCCGAACACCACTGCACTGCCCTAAACCCTGAAACACCACTTCCTGCACGACCCCCTACACTGCCCAAACACCACTGCACTGCCCTAAACCCTGAAACACCACCCCCTGCACGACCCCCTACACTGCCCGAACACCACTGCACTGCCCTAAACCCTGAAACACCACCCCTCAGCACGACACCCTACACTGCCCGAACACCACTGCACTGCCCTAAACCCTGAAACACCACCCCCAGCACGACCCCCTACACTGCCCGAACACCACTGCACTGCCCTAAACCCTGAAACACCACCCCCTGCACGACCTCCTACACTGCCGGAACACCACTGCACTGCCCTAAACCCTGAAACACCACCCCCAGCACGACCCCCTACACTGCCCAAACACCACTGCACTGCCCTAAACCCTGAAACACCACCCCAGCACGACCCCCTACACTGCCCGAACACCACTGCACTGCCCTAAACCCTGAAACACCAGCCCCAGCAAGACCCCCTACACTGCCCGAACACCACTGCACTGCCCTAGACTCTGAAACACCAGCCCCAGCAAGACCCCCTACACTGCCCGAACACCACTGCACTGCCCTAAACCCTGAAACACCAGCCCCAGCATGACCCCCTAAACTGCCCGAACACCACTGCACTGCCCTAAACCCTGAAACACCAGCCCCAGCACGACCACCTACACTGCCCGAACACCACTGCACTGCCCTAAACCCTGAAACACCAGCCCCAGCACAACCCCCTACACTGCCCGAACACCACTGCACTGCCCTAAACCCTGAAACACCAGCCCCAGCACGACCCCCTACACTGCCCGAACACCACTGCACTGCCCTAAACCCTAAAACACCACCCCCAGCATTACCCCTACACTGCCCAAACACCACTGCACTGCCCTAAACCCTAGAACACAACCCCCAGCACGACCCCCTACACTACCCGAACACCACTGCACTACCCTAAACCCTAAAATACTACCCCAGCACAACCCCCTACACTACCCGAACATGACTGCACTGCCCTAAACTCTCAAACACTCCCCACAGCACGACCCCCTACACTACCCGAACACCACTGCACTGCCCTAAACCCTAAAACACTCCCCCAGCACGACCCCCTACACTACCCGAACACCACTGCACTGCCCTAAACCCTAAAACACTCCCCCAGCACGACCCCCTACACTACCCAAACACCACTGCACTGCCCTAAACCCTAAAACACTACCCCCGCATGACCCCCTAACCTACCCAAACACCAATGCACTACCCTAATCCCTAAAACACTACCCCCGCATGACCCCCTACACTACCCTAAACCCTAAAACACTACCTTCGCACGACTCCCTACACTACCCAAAGACCACTGCACTACCCTAAACACTAAAACACGACCTCCTACACTACACAAACACCACAGCACTACCTAAACCCTAAAACACTACCCCCTACACTACACAAACACCACTGCACTACCCTAAACCCTAAAAAACTACCCCAGCACGAACCACTACACTACCCAAACACCACTGCACTACCCTAAACCCTAAAAACTACCCCCAGCAGTACCCCTACACTACCCAAACACCACTGCACTACCCTAAACCCTAAAACACTACCCCCAGCAGTACCCCCTACACTACCCAAACACCACTGCACTACCCTAAATCACTACCCCCAGCACGACCCCTACACTACCCAAACACCACTGCACTACCCTAAACCCTAAAACACTACCCCCAGCACGACCCCTACACTACCCAAACACCACTGCAGTACCCTAAACCCTAAAACACTCCCCCAGCACGACTCCCTACACTTCCCAAACACCACTGCACTACCCTAAACCCTAAATCTACCCCCAGCATGACCCCCTACACTACACAAACACCACTGCACTACCCTAAACCCTAAAACACTACCCCCAGCACGACCCTCTTCACTACCTAAACACAACTGCACAATTTGTTACAGGCATTGCAACGCAGGCCTGTGGTGCTTACTGGAAGTACCTAGTGGGCTAGTTGGGCCCCAGGGACCCTCAGGATTCAAGGTGACCTAATCCCCCAACTTAAAACGCACCACGGGGCGCGTTTGCACAGTGGTGAAGGGAGGGGTGGGGCCTCAGGACATGTGCGCAAACACGCCCTGTGGTGCGTTTTAAGTTGGGGAATTAATTGTAGGAGAGTAGGATCTGCTTCACATGGGTACCCCCACTTTTTGCTGATGCTTCACTGTTTTTCGACATTAGTCTGGCTGGGGCCCTGCTAATCAGAACCCCAGCCTAGCTGCTTCCTCTCTAAAATGGTTTCCATGTGCCTTAGGCACATCACTGATTGGGATCTGGAGTGCCCTTATAAGTCCCTAGTATATGGTATACTATGTACCAAGGGCATAGGTACCTCAGAGGCCTGCCAGGGGCTGCAGCATGTATTATGCCACCCCTGGAAGGCCATCCAAACTGACACCACAGGTCTGCTACTGCAGCCTGGGTAAGGTGGTGCATGCACCCCTTACTGTGATGTAGGTTACCTATATCACGAAATACATACACACATAGAAACCTATAAGTCACTCCTAAGGCAGGCCTTATCAATCCTAAAGGCAGAGTGCATGGTTCCTATGTGAGAGGGTGCCCCTGCATGAGCAGGGCCCCTCTGCAGCATTCGGAGACCATCTCTGATGCTGTTTGTAGTGCAGCCTGACCATATACTCTTAAGCGCATTATATCCTCGCGGTAAAATGCTAACTTTGGAATGGCTGCACCTAAACATGTCGTGTTTGGTGTCAAACATCTTGGAATACTACCCCCCGCCAATCCTGGCGGCGGGGGTAGCATTCCACCCTTCTAGAGGGAAAGACATGTTAACTCTGACTAGTCCGGTAACTTCTTTCCAGAGCCCTGGCATCACAAAATGGATGCTGCTGCCACAGACACGAGTCTGGCCTCCTGCTGCTGGATGAAACTCCGGCAGGGGAGGCCTGGACAATAGGTTTCCTGTCCCAGGGAGGTGTGACCACCTCCCCAGACAGGATAATGTGTATTGGGGCTGGGCGGGAGCACTTTCGGGTGCTTTGAAGTCCTGCACTGGGGGCACATTTGGTGTCCCTGTGCATACCCCAGTTCAAACCGGATCAGGGGCTTGCAGCCCCTGCTTTGGCGTGAACTGGACAAAGGGAAAGGGGTGTAGCCACCCCTCAGCCCTGACCCACCCATAGGTGGGGCCACAGAGTAGTCCAACACCTATTTTTAGAATAAAGGTAGGAACCCAGTCCTTAGGACTTTAGATTATACCTGGACGAAACTCTGAAACGAAATCCTGGACCTTCGACGCTCTACGACAAGATTAGAGGACTGAAGAATCTCCCTTGGGGTCAAGGAGTGACTCCCCTGCTTGGCAGGCACCAAAGAAGCATCTGTCCGGTTCGCATTTCTGAAGCTCCCGTCGGACGCCGAAGTCATCGCATCACCAGAGGTGGATTCTCAGACTTCCCCGAGGCTACCCTGAGTCCCCAGCAAAGCTGAGGCCTGTGGCTATCGTGGGTGACTTGAGACCGTGACCCCTGGACACCGAGCACATTTGCAAGTGCATCATCTTCTGGGTCTCCCAAGAAGTGGTGCTTTGGGCTCCGAGTAGCCCTAGCCTCCAGCACCACCTGCACCGAAGATCACTGGCCCCCACTCCACGAGTGTCCTGTAAGCCAGATCCACGTGCGGCGTCACGAGGCTCCTTTGCGGTCGCTAGCCCGTTGGCTAGTAGCCCTTAATGAAGGCCAATCCTTTTCTTACTTGGCATCCTGGTTGCTCCAGGCCTGCCCTCACTTACCCTTGCTGGGTGAGTTCCACAGACCTTGCTGGTCTGCACCATCGACGATCTACATCTTCATCGAGACTTGCCGTTGCCAAGGCTTTTTGGGTCCAATCCGGTCGCCGACACCTCAGCACTCGACAGACATCGTGTACCAGCCCGAATCCTGCTCCTGGTCGCCGACTACGCCTCCTGGACCTCGTGGCTGAAGAGTCAAGACGACCGTCAACGCACCTGAAGCACTCGACATCGGTGGGCATCTGTCCATCGCCTTCCTGTTCACTGGCTAGTGACCCAGACTCTGTCCCCTCTGCTTTCAGGTTCACCAGAACTCCGATCCACTCTTGGATCCACCCGGACACTTTTCTCTTGGCCGCCAGCAGCACTTTGCAGCAGATCGCCATTCGAATCGACGACGAAACCCGACCCCGAAAGGCACCTATGCACCCGGCTTCCCTGGGTGAGGTAACACGAGTACTCCGGTGCTCCCGTGGGTAGAGACTCTTCAAAGTCCTAGATCTCAAAGGGTTTTGTCCCAGTCCTCTTTTAAGTGTCCCTTTCCTCTATTTTCCCGATCCCGACTTTCTCCATAGAAGTTAAAGGCGTATCGCGGTTGTGTATTTACACTGCACGCGTCTCCCGTGGGTCCCCTGTGTCACTACCTTGGGTGGTTCCTTGTGGTCCAAGCACTTCTAGAGGCTCTAGGCCTAGTGTCTAGTTCAGTCGTGGTTCGCATACCACTTTATTGGTATATGGTTTGGTACGCCCCTAGGGCCTAAACGTGTATTTGTGCTATTACTGTGATTTAATATCTTATAACTTATGTACTTCGAACTCTAGCCTCATAAAGAGACTAGAGGGGTGTGTTTAGCAATAAATACATATATTTTGAATATATACCTGGTGTGGTGCTCTTTCATTTGGTCACTCAAGAGATTATAGACTGGTAAAACAAGCTGCTTTACATTCCTTCAAGACTTAGCCTGAAGGCTGCTCTCCATAGCTACCACTAGGATAGCTTTCAATAAGGTTGTCTTTAACCTATCTCCAATAAGGGGTTGTTTGGACTGGTGCAAGGTGCCCACTATAATTAGTGGACAGCATATACCAGGCCAACTTCTCACATTGGTGTGCAGCGTGTGGGATTCCAGCTTGCTATTGTTTTACCAGATAATCTCAATTGAATTGATCAACTGAAAACCACTAAAGGTACCTAAGGTACATATAATTTAAGCTTAGACTAACAGTAAGTTCTACTGAACTTAGAGTTGTGTGTTAAGGGATAGCACAACCCTTTCTACAACTCAAGAGAGTTTAGTAGGCCACACTAGAGTAGGTAGTGCATACACCACACCACACTAGTAATGTCTTTAAGGGCAGGATCCAAAGAATCCTTGCAGGAAGCCATTGAGCTTCCACCCTCCAAGTATGATACACTCCCATTCTTGGAATTGAGAGCTTTATGTAACTTGAGAAAATTAAGGACAGGCCAAAGCCCCACCACCCAACACCTCAAGGAGTTGTTGGTGGCTTATGACCTTAGTAAGCCTGTAGGGACTGAAGGGGTATGAGCTGAGGGTGGGGCAGACGAAGAGGACGAGGCTAGGGGTACCACTACCCCCAGCCCCCCCTCTGAAACTGGCCAGGAGGGTGACAATGACCCTGACCTGGAAAACCAAATCCCTCCTGTGGATGATGATGAGGATGATCAAAATGATGCCCTCTTTGTCCCCCCAGGAAGGATTAAGAGTGTGCCCAGGAAGTCTAGATCTCCTTCTCAGGAGTCTAACCACTCTGGCACCTCTATAGGGAGCTCTGTCACATCTCACAGGAGGGAATCCTCTCATGAGAGGAGAGACCGACTGGTCCAGTATGAGGAAACTCAGCTGGAGATCAGAAAAAAGCAATTGGCTTTAGATAGGGAATCCCTAGATCTCCTTAGAGAGAGAAGAAAGTTGGGACTAGAGTCCCATGGTGGCAGCCATGTCCCTAGAGACAGGGAAAGGTCCTATGACCATAGGAACCTGAGCAAGATTGTCCCTCCCTACCAGAGTGGGGATGATATCCACAAATGGATAACTGCTTTAGAGAGGGCCTGTAAAGTACAGAAGGTCCCTCAGGAGCAGTGGGCAGCAATCTTGTGGCTCTCCTTTGCTGACAAAGGTAGAGATAAGCTCCTCACTGTTAGAGAGGAGGATGCTGATAATTACAAGGTCTTGAAGAGTGCTCTTATTGATGGGTTTGGCCTAACCACTGAACAGTACAGGTTGAAGTTCAGAGACACCCAAAAAGCACAGACTCAAGACTGGGTAGACTATGTGGATTGTTCTGCCAAGGCTCTGGAAGGCTGGTTGATGGGCAGTAAGGTTTGTGACTTCTCAGGATTGTATAATCTGATAATGAGGGAGCAGATTCTTAATAACTGTCAAAATCAGCTGTTGCATCAATACCTGGTAGACTCTGATCTGACCTCTCCCCAAGAATTGGGAAAGAAGGCAGACAAATGGGTCAGAACCAGGGTGAAGCAGAAGGTACAGAACCAAGGTGGGGAAACCAAGAAGCAAGATGCTAAGAACTCTGACAAGGGTTGGGAGAAGGGTAAAGATCAAAAGTCTTCATCAGGCCCCCAAAAATCTTCTTCTGGTGGGGATTCCCAGTCTACCAAAGGTAAAGGCCAAAGAAAACCATGGTGCAAGGTCTGTAAGCAAAAGACCCACTGGACCAGTGATTGCACCAAGTCCAAAGACTCCAGTCCAGCACCCACCAATGCCCCTAAGGCACCTGTTCCCCCTAGTAAAGTTGGTGGAAGTGCTCCAGCAAAGGGTTTAGTAGGGTTCACCCTGGGAACTGAGTTGGGCTCTGACTTAGTCAGAGAACTGACTCAGGCTGTGTTAGTCTGTGATGGAGGCATGGATGTGACCTCCACTGTGAGTCCCAGTAATCTGGGCAAGTACAGACAACAGCCTTTAATTAATGGACGAGAGGCTTTGGCATTTAGGGACACAGGGGCAAGTGTCACAATGGTGACACAAGACCTTGTGCTACCTGGGCAAGTTATGCTTGGTGAAATGTACCAAGTGACCAATGCTAGCAATGTCAGAACAGACCATACTCTGGCAGTTGTTAACTTCTCCTGGGGAGGGGTAACTGGCCTTAAGAAGGTTGTGGTAAGTGCAAACCTACCAGTCGAATGCTTGCTTGGCAATGACTTAGAGACTTCTGCTTGGGCAGAAGTGGAGCTCAGGACCCATGCAGAAATGCTGGGGATCCCTGCAGATGTGTTTGCTGTGACCAGGTCACAAGCCAAAATGTCTAGCACTGAACAGGCCTTGGATTCTGGAAGAATGGACCAAGTGCCTTCCAAGAGGAGGAGTAGTAGGGTTAAGGCAGTGCCTTCCCCTTGGCTCAGGAGGAAGATCAGTCCCTTGAGGGGGATGATCTCAGCCCTGAAGAAGGAACTGTCCCAGAGGAACTTGAACCTGACCAGGTTGAGTTCTTGGGGACAGGGGGACCTTCTAGGGCAGATCTGAGCCAGGAGCAGCAGAGCTGCCCCTCCCTTGAACCCCTCAGACAGCAAGCTGCTGCTGAGGCTGCTGGGAAAGCTAGTGGTCCCCATACAGTGTATTGGGATGATGGACTCCTGTACTCAGAGAGTAGAGACCCCAAGCCTGGTGCTACCAGGAGGTTGGTAATACCTTTGAAGTTCAGGGGCTTCCTATTGACCCTAGCCCATGATATTCCCTTAGCAGGTCACCTGGGCCAGAACAAGACTTGGGACAGAATTGTCCCTCACTTTCACTGGCCCCACATGTCTGAAGACAGTAAGGAGTTTTGTCGCTCCTGTGTAACCTGCCAAGCCAGTGGCAAAGCAGGTGGCACTACAAAGGCCCCCTGATACCACTACCTGTGGTGGGGGTGCCCTTTGAAAGGGTAGGGATTGACATTGTTGGTCCCATGGATCCCCAAACAGCCTCTGGGCACAGGTTTATCCTGGTGGTAGTGGATCATGCCACCAGGTACCCAGAAGCTATTCCCCTCAGGACCACTACAGCACCTGTGGTGGCAAGGGCCCTCCTGGGAATCTTCTCAAGAGTGGGCTTTCCTAAGGAGGTAGTATCAGACAGGGGTGCTAACTTCATGTCTGGGTACTTGAAAGCAATGTGGAAGGAGTGTGGAGTGACTTAAAAGTTCACCACACCCTATCACCCACAATGCAATGGTTTAGTTGAGAGATTCAACAAAACCTTGAAGGGCATGATTAAAGGGCTCCCAGAAAAGCTTAGGCGTAGATGGGACATACTCTTGCCCTGCCTTTTATTCGCATATAGGGAGGTGCCTCAGAAGGGGTTGGTTACAGCCCTTTTGAACTTCTGTTTGGCCACCCTGTGAGGGGTCCACTGTGCTTGGTGAAGGAAGGATGGGAGTTACCTCTCAAGCCCCCAAAGCAAGATATAGTGGACTATGTACTTGGTCTCCGCTCCAGGATGGCTGAGTACATGAAAAAGGCAACCAAAAACCTTGAGGCTAGCCAGGAACTTCAGAAGGCCTGGCATGACCAAAAGGCTGTTCTGACTGTTTACCAGCCAGGACAGAAGGTGTGGGTGTTGGAGCCAGTGGCCCCAGCAGCTCTCCAGGATAAATGGAGTGGACCCCACACTATTGTTGAGCAGAAGGGTGAGGTCACTTATTTAGTGGACCTAGGAACACCCAGGAGTCCCCACAGGGTTCTCCATGTCAACAGGTTAAAACCATATGTGGACAGGGCAGACATGGGCTTGCTCATGGCTACTGATGAAGCGCAGGAGGAAGAGAGTGACCCACTCCCTGACCTGCTCTCACAGAACCCTGACGATGGGTCAGTTGATGGTGTAGCCTTGGCAGGCAGCCTCACTACCCAGCAACAAACTGATTGCAGGCAAGTCCTCAATCAGTTTCAACATATGTTTTCACTGACACCCAGTCAGACCACCTGGTGCACTCATGAAGTGGACACTGGGGACAGTCTGCCTATTAAAAACAAGATTTATAGGCAACCTGACCATGTCAGGGACTGTATCAGGACTGAAGTCCAGAAAATGTTGGAATTGGGAGTAATTGAACCCTCAGATAGCCCTTGGGCTAGTCCAGTAGTCCTAGTACCGAAACCTCACACCAGTGGTGGAAAGAGAGAGATGAGGTTCTGTGTAGACTACAGGGGTCTCAATGCAGTCACTAGGACTGATGCCCATCCAATACCCAGGGCAGATGAGCTCATAGATACTTTGGCCTCTGCCAAATATCTCAGCACATTTGACCTAACAGCTGGCTACTGGCAGATCAGACTAGCTGATGCTGCAAAGCCCAAAACAGCATTTTCAACCCCTAGTGGGCATTATCAATTTGTGGTAATGCCCTTTGGTCTGAAGAATGCACCTGCCACTTTCCAGAGGTTGGTGAATACAGTTCTCACAGGACTGGAAGCCTATAGTGCAGCTTATCTAGATGATATTGCTGTCTTTAGCTCCACCTGGGAGGATCACCTGGTCCACCTCAGGAATGTTTTACAGGCCCTGCAAAAGGCAGGCCTGACTATCAAGGCCACTAAGTGCCAGATAGGGCAGAGTCAGGTTGTGTACCTGGGCCACCTTGTGGGTGGAGGCCAGGTTCAACCTTTGCAGAGCAAGATCCAGACCATCATGGACTGGACTGCTCCCACTACCCAGACTCAGGTGAGAACCTTCTTAGGCCTGACTGGGTACTATAGGAGATTTGTCAAGGGGTATGGATCAATAGTGACACCCTTGAATGACTTAACTTCTAAGAAAATGCCCAAAAAGGTTCAGTGGACAGTTAGTTGTCAAAAGGCATTTGATGACCTCAAGCAGGCCATGTGCACTGCTCCAATTCTGCAGAGTCCTGATTACTCCAAGAAGTTCATTGTTCAAACAGATGCATCTGAATTGGGGGTAGGGGCTGTACTGTCACAATTGAATGAAGAAGGTCAGGATCAGCCAGTAGCTTTTATTAGCAGAAGGCTGACCCCTAGAGAGAAACGTTGGTCAGCCATAGAGAGGAGGCCTTTGCTGTGGTCTGGGCTCTGAAGAAGTTGAGGCCATACTTGTTTGGTACACACTTCCTGGTTCAGACAGACCATAAGCCCCTCTTATGGCTAAAACAAATGAAGGGTGAAAACCCCAAACTGCTTAGGTGGTCCATTTCCCTACAGGGGATGGACTTTACAGTGGAACATAGGCCTGGGAGTAACCATGCGAATGCAGATGGACTCTCTAGGTATTTCCACTTAGAACATGAAGACTTAACTGGGCAAGGTTAGTTTAATGTCCCTACGTTTGGGGGGGTTGTGTAGGAGAGTAGGATCTGCTTCACATGGGTACCCCCACTTTTTGCTGATGCTTCACTGTTTTTCGACATTAGTCTGGCTGGGGCCCTGCTAATCAGAACCCCAGCCTAGCTGCTTCCTCTCTAAAATGGTTTCCATGTGCCTTAGGCACATGACTGATTGGAATCTGGAGTGCCCTTATAAGTCCCTAGTATATGGTATACTATGTACCAAGGGCATAGGTACCTCAGAGGCCTGCCAGGGGCTGCAGCATGTATTATGCCACCCCTGGAAGGCCATCCAAACTGACACCACAGGTCTTCTACTGCAGCCTGGGTAAGGTGGTGCATGCACCCCTTACTGTGATGTAGGTTACCTATATCACGAAATACATACACACATAGAAACCTATAAGTCACTCCTAAGGCAGGCCTTATCAATCCTAAAGGCAGAGTGCATGGTTCCTATGTGAGAGGGTGCCCCTGCATGAGCAGGGCCCCTCTGCAGCGTTCGGAGACCATCTCTGATGCTGTTTGTAGTGCAGCCTGACCATATACTCTTAAGCGCATTATATCCTCGCGGTAAAATGCTAACTTTGGAATGGCTGCACCTAAACATGTCGTGTTTGGTGTCAAACATCTTGGAATACTACCCCCGCCAATCCTGGCGGCGGGGGTAGCATTCCACCCTTCTAGAGGGAAAGACATGTTAACTCTGACTAGTCCGGTAACTTCTTTCCAGAGCCCTGGCATCACAAAATGGATGCTGCTGCCACAGACACGAGTCTGGCCTCCTGCTGCTGGACGAAACTCCGGCAGGGGAGGCCTGGACAATAGGTTTCCTGTCCCAGGGAGGTGTGACCACCTCCCCAGACAGGATAATGTGTATTGGGGCTGGGCGGGAGCACTTTCGGGTGCTTTGAAGTCCTGCACTGGGGGCACATTTGGTGTCCCTGTGCATACCCCAGTTCAAACCGGATCAGGGGCTTGCAGCCCCTGCTTTGGCGCAAACTGGACAAAGGGAAAGGGGTGTAGCCACCCCTCTGCCCTGACCCACCCATAGGTGGGGCCACAGAGTAGTCCAACCCCTATTTTTAGAATAAAGGTAGGAACCCAGTCCTTAGGACTTTAGATTATACCTGGACGAAACTCTGAAACTGAAATCCTGGACCTTCGACGCTCTACGACAAGATTAGAGGACTGAAGAATCTCCCTTGGGGTCAAGGAGTGACTCCCCTGCTTGGCAGGCACCAAAGAAGCATCTGTCCGGTTCGCATTTCTGAAGCTCCCGTCGAACGCCGAAGTCATCGCATCACCAGAGGTGGATTCTCAGACTTCCCGAGGCTACCCTGAGTCCCCAGCAAAGCTGAGGCCTGTGGCTATCGTGGGTGACTTGAGACCGTGACTCCTGGACACCGAGCACATTTGCAAGTGCATCATCTTCTGGGTCTCCCAAGAAGTTGTGCTTTGGGCTCCGAGTAGCCCTAGCCTCCAGCACCACCTGCACCGAAGATCACTGGCCCCCACTCCACTCCACGAGTGTCCTGTAAGCCAGATCCACGTGCGGCGTCACGAGGCTCCTTCGCGGTTGCTAGCCCGTTGGCTAGTAGCCCTTAACGAAGGCCAATCCTTTTCTTACTTGGCATCCTCGTTGCTCCAGGCCTGCCCTCACTTACCCTTGCTGGGTGAGTTCCACAGACCTTGCTGGTCTGCACCATCGACGATCTACATCTTCATCGAGACTTGCCGTTGCCAAGGCTTGTTGGGTCCAATCCGGTCGCCGATACCTCAGCACTCGACAGACATCATGTACCAGCCCGAATCCTGCTCCTGGTTGCCGACAACGCCTCCTGGACCTCGTGGCTGAAGAGTCAAGACGACCATCAATGCACCTGAAGCACTCGACATCGGTGGGCATCTGTCCATCGCCTTCCTGGTCACTGGCTAGTGACCCAGACTCTGTCCCCTCTGCTTTCAGGTTCACCAGAACTCCGATCCACTCTTGGATCCACCCGGACACTTTTCTCTTGGCCGCCAGCAGCACTTTGCAGCAGATCGCCATTCGAATCGACGACGAAACCCGACCCCGAAAGGCACCTATGCACCCGGCTTCCCTGGGTGAGGTAACACGAGTACTCTGGTGCTCCCGTGGGTAGAGACTCTTCAAAGTCCTAGATCTCAAAGGGTTTTGTCCTAGTCCTCTTTTAAGTGTCCCTTTCCTCTATTTTCCCGATCCCGACTTTCTCCATAGAAGTTAAAGGCGTATCGCGGTTGTGTATTTACACTGCACGCGTCTCCCGTGGGTCCCCTGTGTCACTACCTTGGGTGGTTCCTTGTGGTCCAAGCACTTCTAGAGGCTCTAGGCCTAGTGTCTAGTTCAGTCGTGGTTCGCATACCACTTTATTGGTATATGGTTTGAGTACGCCCCTAGGGCCCAAACGTGTATTTGTGCTATTACTGTGATTTAATATCTTATAACTTATGTACTTCGAACTCTAGCCTCATAAAGAGACTAGAGGGGTGTGTTTAGCAATAAATACATATATTTTGAATATATACCTGGTGTGGTGCTCTTTCATTTGGTCACTCAAGAGATTATAGACTGGTAAAACAAGCTGCTTTACATTCCTTCAAGACTTAGCCTGAAGGCTGCTCTCCATAGCTACCACTAGGATAGCTTTCAATAAGGTTGTCTTTAACCTATCTCCAATAAGGGGTTGTTTGGACTGGTGCAAGGTGCCCACTATAATTAGTGGACAGCATATACCAGGCCAACTTCTCACATTAATTCCCTTTGAATCCTGAGGGACCCTGGGGGCCAACTAGCCCACCAGGTACCTTCAGTAAGCACAACAGAGTTGCATTGCAGAGAGGTGAAAAAAGGTGCGTGGCCTCGGAACGCCTCTCTGCAACTCAGCTCTGTGGTCCTAACTGTAGGTACCTGGGGGGCTAGATGGGCCCCAGGGACCCTCAGAATTCAAGGGGACTTAATCCCGCAACTTAAAACGCGCCACGGGGTGCGTTTGCACACATGTCACCTCAGGCCCCCCCTCCCTTCACCACTGTGCAAACGCGCCCTGTAGCGCGTTTTAAAAGGTAGTTTTAATCCCCCTGCCCTATTATGTACTAGGGACTTGCAGAGGAGGTCATGCTAATCACAGGGGTACCCCAACGCATAGTGTTCCCTAGTGTATGTAGGTGTTTTCACTGTATTCTAAGTGTCTTTTAGCATAGCACTGGCTCTGGTTAGTCAGAGTCAGTTACCACCAGTACCCGTCTGAAAAAGTTGTGGGCACAGGATGATTTTGCAACAAGGCCTCTTTCTGCTCCTCTGTTGGTTCTTTCTGCACATCTTTTGCTTCTTTCTGTGCGTTTTTTCTTCTTTCTTCACATGTCCTACCTCTGTAGGCATAGTTAGAAACTAGCATTTAAAAAAACCTTTGAAATTCACTTAAAAAATCATAGGTTTCAGGCACGTTATAGTTAGAAATTAGCATTTAAAAAACCTTTGAAATTCACTGAAAAAACCATAGGTTTCAGACACGTTATAGTTAGAAATTAGCATTTAAAAACCTTTGAAATTCACTGAAAAAAACATAGGTTTTAGGGACAGTTATAGTTAGTTGGACATTTCACTCGTACAAAACCATAGAAATTTCCCCGTTATAGTTAGTTCAGCTAACTATAACTCGCGCCCCGCAATGCACTGCTGATGACGTCACATATTACATCACTCATGACATGGTCAGTGACATCACTGATGACATCACTGATGACATCTCAAATGACATCACCGATGACATCATCCAGTGACTGTGTGTTTCTGTAAAGTTTAAATATGTTTAATATATATAGGGAAAGGCGTATTGAAGAATGAGTGGGTGTATAAGTGTCTGAATGGATGATTTAGTACGTGAGTGACTGACTCCATCAAGAAGCATAACGAGCAATAGAAGTAAGTGATTGACCGGCACAAATACAATGCATTATGGACAATGTAGTCTGTGATTGTTATTTACTGAAGTGAAGTGACATTGAAAAACGTGAGAATATCTCTGAACTTGTGTAAAATGAAAACTACATGCTTGAAATACTGCAGACTGCATTTGCTTCTGAAATAAGGAATTTAAAACCATGACTGGTATTAATTGGAACTCACATGAAATGAAGTCTTTCCTCAATATCTGTTTACCATGTGCCTTGAAAGACGAATGACCAATTACCCTGCATTTGCATATGACTAAGACCCAGGAGGGTTGAAACGCGTTATGCAGCATTGTGCCTTGATTAAAATAAATGGAATTTTAGCTTACATACCGGCTGGTGGGCTCGTTATGCTTCTTGATGGAGGAGTGTTGTTCATTTGCAATATTTGGTGGTGACGCCCACCCACGAGCCTCGACCCGAGAGGCTGGGCATTCCTCTAGCGTCAAAGTTCATTTGGATTTATGGTTTTGGAGGAGGCCCGCCGGCTGCGATAAGGAAAGGAGGAGTGAATTATTCAAGGCAAGGCCACTGTGAAGAATGGGAGGCCTGCCTCAGTACTTCGAACTCTGACAATTAATTGGAGCAGCCAGGGTTTGCATGGGTTTCTCTACCCAGCACAGACCGGGAAGCAACTTTCAATATGCACTAAGGCACTTTAACATCCTTTTCGTTTTTAAAAAACAAACTGAAAGGCAGAGGTGTCGTCTTTCGTGAATGGCAGGACATTTGTTTACCAAGCCCTATATGAAATTGACTTCTTTGAGGCAATAGAAGTAAGTGATTGACCGGCACAAATACAATGCATTATGGACAATGTAGTCTGTGATTGTTATTTACTGAAGTGAAGTGACATTGAAAAACCGGAGAATATCTCTGAACTTGTGTAAAATGAAAACTACATGCTTGAAATACTGCAGACTGCATTTGCTTCTGAAATAAGGAATTTAAAACCATGACTGGTATTAATTGGAACTCACATTAAATGAAGTCTTTCCTCAATATCTGTTTACCATGTGCCTTAAAAGACGAATGACCAATTACCCTGCATTTGCATATGACTAAGACCCAGGAGGGTTGAAACGCGTTATGCAGCATTGTGCCTTGATTAAAATAAATGGAATTTTAGCTTACATACCGGCTGGTGGGCTCGTTATGCTTCTTGATGGAGGAGTGTTGTTCATTTGCAATATATATATATATATATATATATATATATTCACTGAAAAAACCATAGGGAAACCTCTAATTTGGCAATGCCCCGGGACCTGGCCCACCCGGGGGTCTCATTTAAATGTAGCGCGGGAGCCCGCGCTTCATTTTTTTAAATAAGTTCGGCGGGATTCGCGACCCCAACGCAAATTCCGCCGAAATTATTTAAAAAAAAAGTTTTTTTGGGCCCTGAGCAGGCCTAGGGGGTCAGGGTGTTTCTACCTGTCAGGCTCCAGCGGCCGGTAAAACACCGACTGACCGCTAAAGACGGGGAAAACCAGGAAGTGCCCGCCATAAACTACGTTTCCCAGCGTCCATAGCGGGAGTCAAGCTACACGTAACTCGGGCGCCGATCAGACCCGGATATAGGGAAGCCAAACGCACCGACCGCTGCTGATTATTCGTGGATTCCTCCCGTGGATACAGCGTCTGGTTCCAGGTTCACAGAGGCGGTAAGGGTGCACCTTGCACCTCTGTTTTGCAGCTTTTTGAAGTCTTGGTTGCGCGCTTGATTCATATCATCTCCGTGAGTGTTGCCCAGGTTTCTCTGTTGGCGAGACAGCGCTCTCGGCTGTCTCATGCAGAGAAGCGTGCCGGGCAGCAGGTGACATTGTTTCGACTCACGCACGGCTTGTTGGTTAGGCAAGCTTCTTGGTTCTCTGTTGGTGGAACCGCACAGTCTGCGGTTCCTTGCAGAGGGGCGTTTGTGGCTTTTTAACAGCGCTCCACCCATAATTCTATTCCCTGTTGGAGAGACCGGAAAGTATCCGGGTACTCATGCAGGGAGTGGTTCTTTCATTGTTTGGGTGAGTTATTCCCCGGCTTCAAGAAAGGCCAGTCAATTGCATGGTCTGACCCTAAGGATTTATGGACAGAGTAAATGCTCATGCAGGTCTATCAATGCTCAATTTAAGATGGCAATGTGACTAATGAACATTCCACTATCAGTTCCTTTTTGTTATTATTGTGCAAACATCAAGTGCACTTCGTCTTTGGTTTTGTTTACATATCGTCTGTTTTTATATACCATTTCCTAGGAGAGAGAGATAAGAGGGCATCAGGAAGTTCCTATCTTGTATTTGGGGCTATTCCACACGAGACCTGGGTAGGTGGTGTATGGTACATAAATGTTACCCCAATGACCAGGATTCTTGTGGTGTTGATGTATAAACTGATGAACGTTTTCTCCTCTACACAGTTTCGTGCTGGAAGTCTGCAAGCACCCTCTTCTCTCTTCTGGTCGAGCTCCCTCTTTCATTTCCTTTACAGGTAGTGTGTTATATAGATCCACCACCTATACCTCACAGTGCTTTCACCTGTCTGTATTAACTGTTAAAACAAACTGGGTACTTAAGGTGTTTTTCCTGTGTCATCCGTAGGTCTCCCTCCACGCTGTTCCTACCCTTTCCTTCCCTCGCTTGACTATCCCACTAGTCCACGTGTGTTATATATTCCGGACTTGGGGCAGTCGAGAGGTGGACCCCTTTGAGCATCAGCACAACCCCGAGGATTCTCGAAGGCGGAACCTGACAGAATAATCAACCCACGAATATACCCTTCCTCCTGGTTGTGCTGGTGTCAAGGATGGCCACCTTGGAGGACGTAGTTGC
The DNA here is from genome assembly GCA_963921515.1 of Calotriton arnoldi. NCBI lineage: Eukaryota > Metazoa > Chordata > Amphibia > Caudata > Salamandridae > Calotriton > Calotriton arnoldi. The sequence goes on from CAWUFW010017566.1 coordinate 44,958, forward strand.
TGCTCTGGCTCTGGTACAAGCAGAACTCGCGGCCTCTCATCGTGAAACCGCTGTTTTGCAAGCCAGGGTCGAAACGATGCAAAGAAACCCTTTCGATATTGGGGGTCTCTTCACCCTACACCTCCTTCAGTTGTGGTAGAAATGCCTTCACAGATACCATTAGGCCCTCCTGAAAGGTTTTCTGGGGACATTAATAAAGTACAGGTTTTCATGACCCAAGCACTGCTTCATTTTACATGTAAAGCAAAACTGTGCGCAACCAACCAGGCAAGGGTGGCTTTCGTGATTTCTTATTTGGCAGGCAGCGCAGTGGTCCGTCCCCATTGTAAGGCGTGATGACCCGTTGCTATATGACTGGGATGCTTTTAGGGAAGAATTTGAGAAGACGTTCGACCGTCGAGTGGAAACCTTCTCATCAGACAAGGACTTACTAGAACTTAGACAGGGGAGTTCAGATCTGATAAGTTACCTGAACAATTTCCGCAGGCTAGTGGCAGAGACAGACTGGCCTGAATCCAAACAAGCTGTCATCTACTATCAGGGGCTCAAAGATGAGTTGAAGGACGTCATCGCCCAAATCGACCCTCAACCCCGTACATGTGCGGCTCTCATAGACTTGACTCTACGGTTGGATCATAGGCTAAAGGAACGAAGAGGGGACCTCAAAAGAAAGGACAGGTATAGCCCACAGGGAGACCATGCCCATCCCTCAGATAACGCAAACCCCAAACCTGAACCCATGGACATTGGGGCTGTTAGAGCGTCATTGACGCTTAGTGAAAGAGACCACCGACGTAAACAGGGCCTGTGCCTGTATTGTGGGAAAAAAGGCCATTACCTCCATGACTGCCCCGTCAAACCCAAATACGGACGCCCTAGACCCGGGCAAGTGGCCACCATAGCAGCAGAAAAGGGGGCGGAAAACTCCAGAGCTTGAAGGTGCAGGAAGGGGAACCATCAAGCGGGTGTATGATCCCTTCATTGAATCACTATACCTTTATGGAATCGGCGCACTTCTTCATACCACTGACCATTGGAATAAATCATGAGGCAAGACCAATACGGGCGATGGTGGATTCCGGAGCAACGGGATGCTTCATGGACAAAGAAGAAGTACAGAGGCTAGGGGTGCAGTTCATCCACAAAACCACCCCTGAAATGGTGTATGCGGTGGATGGCAAGGAGCTGGAATCAGGACCGATCGACTTCGTCACCCCTGAATACGAACTGATATACGACGGATACCACCATGAAAGATTAGCGTTTAACATCATTCAAGCTCCCCAGTACGAAGTTATATTGGGCCTCCCTTGGCTGCAGAAGCACAAACCCACCATTGAATGAACCAACAGAACACTACATATGCAGTCCACATATTGTCAGAACTAGTGTAACCAGCCTCTCACGAGTCCTTCCCAAGATCTAGCCTTACGGCATCATATAGCAACTGCGGCTGAAAAGGATGTGGTTCTACCCAAATGTTACATGGAATATGCAGAAGTATTCAGTAACACCAAGGCGGAGGAGCTCCCTCCACACCGGGACTACGATTGCCGGATCGATCTGGTTCCTGGAGCAGTGGTCCCGTGCAGCAGAATATATGCTCTTACAGCACCCGAAAACCAACATCTACGACAGTACTTTAATAAATATCTTGCCTTGGGTTTCATTTGTCCTTCCCGCTCCTCTGCAGCATCTCCCCTTTTCTTTATACCCAAAGCTAATGGGGAACTGAGGTGTTGTATTGACTTCAGAGCGTTGAACACCATCACCATAAAAAACCAATACCCGCTACCCTTGATCCCAGTCCTCCTAGAACAAGTCACGTCAGCGAACATTTACACAAAGCTTGACCTCTGAGGGGCATACCATTTGGTCCGGATGCGAGAAGGCGATGAATGGAAGACGGCCTTCAAAACACGGTACGGTTTGTTCGAGTATCTTGTTATGCCGTTTGGGCTGTGTAACGCCCCAGCGGCTTTCCAGTTTTTTCTCAATGACGTTCTGAGGGATTTTTTGGACCACTTCGTCGTGGTATACATTGACGACATCCTGATTTTCTCCTCTAACAAAGAAGAGCAAGTAGTCCACGTGGGTTGAGTACTACAAGCGTTACGAGAACATCAGCTGTTTTGCAAGATAAGCAAATGCGAATTCCACGTGACCTCCGTGGAGTTTTTGGGGGTCATGCTCACTCCTACAGGACAAGAGATGGCAGAGAGAAAAATCAAGGCAATCACCGAAAGGCCTCGCCCTCAGAACGTTAAAGACATTCAGAGTTTTCTGTGGTTTGCCAACTTTTATAGGCGTTTCATCCGACAATTTTCTGACATGGTAGCTCCCCTGACTAAACTGACAAAGAAGAAGACCCCTTTCCTTTGGGCAGAAGATACACAGACGGCTTTTGAGCGCCTCAAGAAAGCCTTTACAACAGCCCCGGTCCTCACGCATGCCAAACCCGAACTACCTTTCATCGTGGAAGCAGACGCATCCGAAGTAGCGGTAGGGGCAGTGTTGTCCCAAAGGCATGAAACGACAGGTTATTTACACCCTATTGCTTACATGTCGAGGAAGCTCAATCCCGCCGAGCAGAACTACACCATAGCCGAGAAAGAGCTGCTAGCCATAAGAGACGCCTTTCTAGAATGGAGACACTGGCTATTGGGAGCAACATACCAAGTAACTGTTTACTTGGATCATCGCAACTTACAGTTCATGCGAGCCACACAACATCTCACTCCACGCCAGCTCCATTGGATGCTGTTCTTTGCCGAATTCCACTTCGTAGTCACCTTCAGACCCAGCAAAGACAATAAGAAGGTGGACGCTCTAACTCGACAAGAAAACCCCGTACATCAATCGATGGCGGTCGAAAGATCGATCCTGGAACCCTGTCAAGTCCTCTGTGCCCTACAAATGGATGAATTCCTGCAGAAAGTGAGACAAGGGATGCAGTCCTTTGCGTGGAGGAGCTGGATAAAACACCACCCAGAATGGCAGTGGCGACACGGCATACCGTTAAAAGATTAACAAGTATTGGTCCCTAACAATGAATTAAGAAGAACCGTATTCCGGTGGTGTCATGATCTTCCCTGTGCCGGCCACGGCGGAGGAAAGAAAACCGTGGAGAGGGTGTTACGCCAGTTCTGGTGGCCTACGATTCGTCCTGACGTGTTATCATGGGTGAGGAGCTGTCCCACGTGTGCTCAAATGAAGTCCAACCATAGCAAAACCCAAGGCCTTCTACAACCTTTGCCCACACCGGAAGCCCCGTGGGAAAGGTTCTTGGTGGATTTCATCGTGGGATTGCCCAAAGACCAGGGATACACAGCGATAGTGGTGGTAGTTGACTACTTAACTAAGATGGGCCATTTCATCGCCTGCAAACAGGTCCCATCTGCAGGACTGTTGGCGCGCCCGTTGTTGACGAACGTTGTCAGGCTACACAGCCTTCCCAAAGTGATTGTTTCCGACCGGGGAGCTCAGTTTACCGCCCTCTTTTGGAAAACGTGGTGCTCAGAACTAAAGATAACTTCCTCATTGTCCACAAGTTTTCACCCCCAGACTGACGGCCAGACTGAGAGGCTGAACCAAACCCTGAAACAGTTTCTCAGGTGTTATGTCAGCAGTCAAACAGAAGCATGGGTGGAATGGTTATGGGTGGCAGAGATAGCGTACAACAGTGCCAAGCATGCGTCTACACTACATACACCCTTCTTTAGCACTTATGGTTTTCACCCACGCTTCACCCCTCTGATTCTTCCCAAATAGAACACTAAACTCCCAGAGGTCCATCAGAGACTGCGGCATCTCCGTGCAACCTTGCTTGAGACGCGGAGCAATCTGCTCCGTGCCAAGGAAAGGTATAAAGCTCAGGCAGAGAAACATCGGAGACCGGGTCCCATATATAAAAAAGGGGAGCGGGTTTGGTTGTCAACAAGAAACATCAGGTTTAAGAAACACAGCACATTCAACCCGAAATACATAGGCCCTTACAAAGTGATTAAACATGTCAATCCAGTGGCGGTAAAACTGCAATTGTCTACTCACTTTCGTATCCACCCCGTTTTTCATGTTTCTCTGCTGAAACCTTCTCATTGCCCGGTTAAGAAACAACCCGTCCCCATTTGGGTGCAGCAGGACCCCGAATATGAGGTTAGGGGGATTTTGGACTCTAAAGTAGTGAGACGAAAGCTGTGGTATCTCATAGCCTGAAAGGGGTACGGTCCTGAGGAGGACTCATGGGAACCGGCGGAGGCGGTGCATGCTGCACGTCTGGTTGCTGCGTATCACAGAAAATATCCAGGGAAGCCTGGTGTCAGTCAGTGTTCGGCTAGAGGGAAATGTACTGTCAGGCTCCAGCGGGCGGTAAAACACCGACTGACCGCTAAAGACGGGGAAAACCAGGAAGTCCCCGCCATAAACTACGTTTCCCAGCGTCCATAGTGGGAGTCACGCTACACGTGACTTGAGTGCCGATCAGACCCGGATATAGGGAAGCCAAACGCACCGAACGCTGCTGATTATTTGTAGATTCCTCCCGTGGATACAGCGTCTGGTTCCAGGTTCACAGAGGCGGTAAGGGTGCACCTTGCACCTCTGTTTTGCATCTTTTCGAAGTCTTGGTTGCGCGCTTGATTCATATCATCTCCGTGAGTGTTGCCCAGGTTTCTCTGTTGGCGAGACAGCGCTCTCGGCTGTCTCATGCAGAGAAGCGCGCCGGGCAGCAGGTGACATTGTTTCGACTCACGCACGGCTTGTTGGTTAGGCAAGCTTCTTGGTTCTCTGTTGGCGGAACCGCACAGTCTGCGGTTCCTTGCAGAGGGGCGTTTGTGGCTTTTTAAGAGCGCTCCACCCATAATTCTATTCCCTGTTGGCGAGACCGGAAAGTATCCGGGTACTCATGCAGGGAGTGGTTCTTTCATTGTTTGGGTGAGTTCTTCCCCGGATTCAAGAAAGGCCAGTCAATTGGATAGTCTGTCCCTAAGGATTTATGGACAGAGTAAATGCTCATGCAGGTCTATCAATGCTCAACGTAAGATGGCAATGTGACTAATGAACATTCCACTATCAGTTCCTTTTTGTTATTATTGTGCAAACATCACGTGCACTTCGTCTTTGGTTTTGTTTACATATGGTCTGTTTTTATATACCATTTCCTAGGAGAGAGAGATAAGAGGGCGTCAGGAAGTTCCTATCTTGTATTTGGGGCTATTCCACACGAGACCTGGGTAGGTGGTGTATGGTACATAAATGTTACCCCAATGACCAGGATTCTTGTGGTGTTGATGTATAAACTGATGAACGTTTTCTCCTCTACATAGTTTTGTGCTGAAAGTCTGCAAGCACCCTCTTCTCTCTTCTGGTCGAGCTCCCTCTTTCATTTCCTTTGCAGGTAGTGTGTTATATAGATCCACCACCTATACCTCACAGTGCTTTCACCTGTCTGTATTAACTGTTAAAACAAACTGGGTACTTAAGGTGTTTTTCCTGTGTTATCCGTAGGTCTCCCTCCACGCTGTTCCTACCCTTTCCTTCCCTCGCTTGACTATCCCACTAGTCCACGTGTGTTATATATTCCGGACTTGGGGCAGTCGAGAGGTGGACCCCTTTGAGCATCAGCACAACCCCGAGGATTCTGGAAGGCGGAACCTGACACTACCCTGCCCCCTTTTCTTGTTTTTAAACATTTTTTTCACTGTTTTCTTGTGACTCGGTTCTACCGAGTCACAAGATGGCTGCCAACACTTCCTGGTTTGGAGTGTTGGCAGCCAATCACAGTGAAGCTCGTGCTCAGGAGGGTTCGCGAACCTAACGCTGCCCTAGATATCGAAACTTTTTCTTTTTCAGATTTCTCAGAAACTACTGAACGGATTTACACCATTTAACAAAAAGGACTCTTTCTGAACCAAGACCTACCTTTTGCCAAATTTGGTGTAATTCCGTTCAGCAGTTCGGGCTGTAGCTTTGTCTAAAGTTTCCTATGGAAAATAACATGGGGAAAACGCATTTTGGGACACCCCTTTTTTCTTGGCCCCGCTTGACGAATCACCCCAAAACTTTCAAGACAGGAGCTGACCGGAGCGGGCCACTAGTTTTGAAAATATCACGACGATTCGTCAACCGGCGCCAAAGTTATTGGGAAAACAAAAAACGCTTTTCCTATGGAAACTAGGTCCTAACTATAACTACCTACTGGCGACCGCCAGTAGGTAATATATATATATATATATATATATATATATATATATATATATATATATATATATATATATATATAGTAGTAGTAGATTATTAATCGACCAATAGCATGATCATAAAAACAGCATAAAACAAAATACAACTACACATTGTCCCATAGTACATAAATAGAATCATTTCATCAAGTTTTGGTTTTGAAACCTTGCCTAAAACAAATAATAATATTCTAAAATATTTAGTATTTACAGTTCTAAAATAGCTATACAAACATAAGATGACATATTTAGATGGGTCCCTCCCTGGCAATTTTTCACAGTGGGGCTTTCGATCTCTGCCACCAGGCATATAACAGGTATCTTGTGATTGCAAAAACAAGCCATTGTGTTGTGTCCGATCGAAATATGCGTAATGCTTCCGATGGGCGTGAAAAGGAGAGCAGTCGACAGGCTGGGATAATCCATGTTTTCCTTATGTTACTGTACGCAGGACACAAAAAAAGGAAGTGCTCAATTGTCTCTTGTACAGACAGACATATGGGGCACATAGAAGTGATTGTAACATTGGCCCATTTGTTTTTCCATTCATTTAGCGGTAAAGTCCCAAGCCTGAACTGGATGTAAAATGCTCGTGCCTGTGGTGGTTCAATTTCATCCATTAACATGTCAAAGTTAAAACAGCTCTTAACATTTAAAAATTGCAAGGTTAAAGTGCCACGTGCTGCAGTCTCAATGCTGGAGGAGTTGATAGAATCCCAGTATCTCTTCTTTAGCAATGGGGCCATTCTTTTTGTAATAGAACCAGGGACCTCCCACATCATGTCCAGACCCAGGCGATACAACCATTTTCTAACCCTCTTAAACCAGAGCAATTCACCTTTCTGTTTTTGAAGAGTTAATAATTCCACCACTGCCTCTTTTACGTGGATCTCCGTATTATTAACCCAGATTCTAACCCAAAACATCAATGCTCTAAGGACAGCAAAGTGTGAGATAGATTTAATTCCTAAGTCAAGGCGCAGTGGTAAAATTGGGGTATTAATTGGGACATTAAGTATTGCCCTAAGAAATTTATTTTCCACTACCTCTAATTTTTTAGTGTTCTCCAAACCCCACAATTCGGCTCCATAGAGAGCTGCACCTAAGCCTTTGGCCCTATGTATCTCCAGTACAGGAGAAATTGGGCGAAAGGTTGAACATATTAACCTCCTTGCTATTGCGCAGTCCACTTGTTGTAGTGATGACTCACTCTTTTGAATTTGGGGAGCCCATGCTAAGTTGTCACCAATTCTGACTCCCAGGTAGTCAAAGACCTTAACCTGCAATAATTGTTGAGTGCCCAATATCAATTTCCCCTTTGATCGTTTATAGGGGTTAAAGACCATATATTTAGTTTTGGAGCAGTTGATTTCGAGGCCCCGGTCTTTGCAGGCTTTTGCAAACTTGTTTAAGGTGTTTTGGATACCCTTCGGGGTCTTAGAAATAAGGAGTGTGTCGTCTGCGAACAGCAAGAAGGGTAAGGGACTGCCCGCTAGTCTGGGAGGATCACCTCCGCAATCATATAGCTCCTGGATCAGCCCATTGATGTACAGGGTGAATAAAGTTGCGGCGAGCACGCACCCCTGGCGTACGCCTTTGGAGATTGCAATACTATTAGAAAGGCTGCCATCTGACTTCCACCTAATTCGCGCATAATTATCATCATGCAGGCAAACCAGTAACTGGAGAAGATCACTTGGTAGTTCTAGTTTCCTCAATGTGGCCCACAACTTGTTACGATCAATGGAGTCAAAGGCTGTTTTAAGGTCAACGAAAACAACATATAGATGACCCTTCAGAAGAATCTAAATCCTTGGTCTAAGGTGCTTGTAGATGACCTAAAGCCAGCCTGCAGGTGGGAGATAATGTTATTCTCTTCCATCCAATTTTGAATACGGAGCAAGATAACTTTACAAAAGAGTTTCTGGGAGACGTCTATAAGACTTATCGGTCTATAATTTGAGGGGTCCCCTTTCTCTCCTTTTTAAAGATTGGTATTATTTCTGCTCCTTTCCATGTCGAGGGAATATCCCCCCTCACTGAATGGCATTAAAAACCTTTTGAAACAAAGGGCCCCAAATATTAGGCTCAGCTTTATACAAGTCTCCTGGAAGTCTATCTGAGCGGGGGGCTTTTCCTGCCTGGAGTAGGTTAATTGCTGCTATGATTTCTTTTAGGGAGAACCCTTCTGTAGTTTCCTTTATTGGCGCCAAGGTATCTTCCCCTACAGCTACCATAATTCCTTCTTCTAAATTAAGGGCCTCTCTAGTGTAAAGTTTTTAAAAATAATCTTCCCAAACCTATATTATATATATATATATATATATATATATATATATATATATATATATATATATATATATATGTAGATATCAAGCGTTCCTAAACCTCCAGGATGGCGAGAAGGATATATATATATATATTCACTGAAAAAACCGTAGGTTTCAGACATGTTATAGTTACAAATTAGCATTTAAAAACCTTTGAAATTCACTGAAAAAACCATAGGTTTTAGGGACGTTATAGTTACAAATTAGCATTTAAAAAACCTTTGATATACTGCCTTTCACATATGTAGTTACTCACACATGTACCACTGGGACATACATTCACTCACTAACACACTCTTACACACACTTACCCACCCATACAGTCTATCACAGATGCACTCTTGAAACCATCCACCCAGTGAATCACCCACTCACACATCTATGCACAGTCGCACACACCCCATCCACACAAACACTCAGGCACCCATACAGATACTCAGACAACAAATCAATAACTCTTATAGACACTCATGTAGCTATTCACAAACCCATGCAGCCACTTACACAGCAACAGACAGATACAGACATTCACCCAGTTTAGTCACTAACCCATGCATTCAGTAAGATACGTTTAATCACTCACTTATAGAATTAGTCACGCACCTACTAAATCATCCATACAGACACTTATACACCCACTCATTCTTCAATACGCCTTTCCCTATATATATAAAAAATATTTAAACTTTACAGAAATACACAGTCACTGGATGATGTCATCAGTGATGTCATTTGAGATGTCATCAGTGATGTCTCAGTGATGTCACTGACCATGTCATGAGTGATGTAATATGTGACGTCATCAGCAGTGCATTGCGGGGCGCGAGTTATAGTTAGCTGAACTAACTATAACGGGGGAATTTCACGGGTTTTGTACGAGTGCAATGTCCAACTAACTATAACTGTCCCTAAAACCTATGGTTTTTTCAGTGAATTTCAAAGGTTTTTTAAATGCTAATTTGTAACTATAACGTCCCTAAAACCTATGGTTTTTTCAGTGAATTTCAAAGGTTTTTTAAATGCTAATTTGTAACTATAACATGTCTGAAACCTACGGTTTTTTCAGTGAATTTCAAAGGTTTTGTAAATGACAATTTTTAAATGTATTAATTGTTATATAAATTTTTTTCATACTGATTTCGAAATTTTTTAGAAAACATTTTTTTTACATATTTTATTTTTAAATTACATTGTAATTATATTATACATTACAAAAAATACTTTCTCAGAATGAATTACTTTAGTTTAAATACTTTGCACATAGGCAATAGACTTTTAAGTACAGTAGTTACAGTTGTTGCAATGGGCAACACATTTTCAAACACAATGCAACATTCAGCTCAATGTGAATTTCTAGTTAAATGCAATTAGTTACTTTATGGATTACTTTTCTAACCACAGGACTGGATCCTAGATTCAGTCCTGGGACATCTCCTGTAAACAGTTGAGTAAAAGCGTTTTGGTTACAGTCGTGATTTTTAAGGAATATTATTGTACTTTAAAAGTTGACACTTAGAAACTTTTTCTCATAGAATGACCAATGTTATCCTATGGAAGGAAATTCACTTAGGAGGTAAAAACTGTTATTGTTACTTTTTGTTACTCAGTGTTGGATCCTGGATCCAGCACTGGTGCATCTCCTGTAAACAGTTGAAAGAATGCGTTTAAGTCATACAGGCGATTTTTAAGGAATATTTGTAGTTTGTGAAAATCGACACTTTGAAACTTTTCTGCTGAAAACCAGACAAAGGATTCCTGTGGAAGAAAATATAAGTTACTGGTAAGTACGGTTAAAATTACTTTTCAGGGTCAGTGCTGGGCTAAAAGATGCAGCACTGGGTTCTCTCCTGATAACAGGTGAGTAAATTGGAATTCGTACTTTGGTTGATTTTAGAGGAATATTATAAAGTTCCAAAACTCCACACTTAGAAGAATTTCCAAGTGAAACCAGTCAATGTTAGCCTATGAAGGAAATTCAAGTTACCGGTAAGATACGGTTAAAATTAATTTTGAGGATCAGTACTGGGCTGAAAGATGCAGCACTGAGGTCTCTCCTGATAACAGGTGAGTAAATCAGAATTCGGATTTCGGCTGATTTTAGAGGAATATTTTAAAGTTCCAAAAATCAACACTTAGAAACTTTTTCAGCAAAAAGCAGGCAATGATATCCTATGGAAGGAAATTCAAGTTACCGGTAAGTACGGTTAAAATTACTTTTGAGGATCAGTACTGGGCTGAAACATGCAGCACTGAGGTCTCTCCTGATAACAGGTGAGTAAATCGGAATTCGTATTTCGGCTGATTTTAGAGGAATATTTTAAAGTTCCAAAACTCCACACTTAGAAGAATTTCCAAGTGAAACCAGTCAATGTTAGCCTATGGAAGGAAATTCAAGTTACTGGTAAGTACGGTTAAAATTACTTTTCAGGATCAGTACTGGTCTGAAAGATGCAGCACTGAGGTCTCTCCTGATAACAGGTGAGTAAATCGGAATTCGTATTTCGGCTGATTTTAGAGGAATATTTTAAAGTTCCAAAACTCCACACTTAGAAGAATTTCCAAGTGAAACCAGTCAATGTTAGCCTATGAAGGAAATTCAAGTTACCGGTAAGTACGGTTAAAATTACTTTTCAGGATCAGTACTGGGCTGAAAGATGCAGCACTGAGGTCTCTCCTGATAACAGGTGAGTAAATCGGAATTCGTATTTCGGCTGATTTTAGAGGAATATTTTAAAGTTCCAAAACTCCACACTTAGAAGAATTTCCAAGTGAAACCAGTCAATGTTAGCCTATGAAGGAAATTCAAGTTACCGGTAAGTACGGTTAAAATTACTTTTCAGGACCAGTACTGGGCTGAAAGATGCATCACTGAGGTCTCTCCTGATAACAGGTGAATAAATCGGAATTCGTATTTCGGCTGATTTTACAGGAATATTTTAAAGTTCCAAAACTCCACACTTAGAAGAATTTCCAATTGAAACCAGTCAATGTTAGCCTATGGAAGGAAATTCAAGTTACTGGTAAGTACGGTTAAAATTACTTTTCAGGACCAGTACTGGGCTGAAAGATACAGCACTGAGGTCTCTCCTTATAACAGGTGAGTAAATCGGAATTCGTATTTCGGCTGATTTTAGAGGAATATTTGCACAATGGTGAAGGGAGGGGCGGGGCCTGAGGTGACATCTGTGCAAACGCGCCCCGTGGCGCGTTTTAAGTTGGGGGATTAAGTCCCCTTGAATCCTGAGGGTCCCTAGGGGCCAACTAGCCCACCAGGAACCTCCAATATGCGCCAGGGGCTGCGTTGCAGAGACGTGTAGAGAGGCCACACCCTTTTACACCTCTCTGCAACGCAGCTCTGTGGCGCTTTCTGGATGTACCTGTTGGGCTAGTTGGCCCCAGGACCCTCAGGATTGAAGGGATTTAATTCCCCATCTTAAAACGCGCCACGGGGCCTGTTTGCACACATGTCACCTGAAGCCCCGCCCTCCCTTCACCACTGTGCAAACGCGCCCCGTGGCGCGTTTTAAGTTGGGGGATTAAGTCCCCTTGAATCCTGAGGGTCCCCGGAGTCCAACTAGCCCACCATATACCTCCAAAGCGCCACAGAGCTGCGTTGCAGAGAGGTGTAAAAGGGGTGTGGCCTCTCTACACGTCTCTGCAAGGCAGCCCCTGGCGCATACTGGAGGTTCCTGGTGGGCTAGTTGGCCCCCAGGGACCCCCAGTATTCAAGGGAATTTGTTCCCCCTCTGCAAACGCGCCAGGGCGCGTTTGCAGAGTGGTGAAGGAAGGGGCGGGGCCTGCGGGCCCGATCGTTTTTTTTTTTTTGTCCCCTGAAGGGGAGCTGTGTAGCCCCCCTTCCTTTTTCTCTTTTGGGCCCTGGGGACCCCATCCCCCAGGGCCTTACCCCTTTTTAAATTACCCAAAAAAAAAAAAAACGGGGAAGGGGCCGCGTGGCCCCCTTCCCTGGGCCTGTATTGGCCCGGGGACCCCATCCCCGGGGCATGGCCTCTATATTTATTATTTTGAGGGGGCAGCGTGGCCCCCTCCTCTGGCCATTTAAGGCCCCGGGGACCCCATCCCCGGGGCCGGCTTTTCCATTTTTTTTTTCCATTTTTTTTCAAATTTTTTGGAGAGGGGCGCGTGGCCCCCTCCCGAGCCACTACTTGCCCCGGGGACCCCATCCCCGGGGCTGGCCCTCTCCGTTGGGGACTGTGGGGGTCCCCAATCCCCCACAGTCCCGCCGGCTCCCCACGTCCCTTGGGAGCCGGCATTGCTGTTCCACATGGGGAGCAGCTGACATGCTGCTCCCCATGTGGAAAAGCAATCGCTTTGGATATTGGAAGAGAGAGCAGGTTTCCCTGCTCTCTCTTCCAATATCCAAAGCAGTTTGCTATGGCAGGACGGGAGCCGCGAGGCTCCCGTCCTGCCATGCAAACTACAGTGTCCCGGGGTAGGCACCCGGGACACTGCAGGAGCCGACCCTGGGGGTGGTGGTCCCCAGGGCCATCAAGGGCTCCAGGAGGGGGCCGCGCGGCCCCCTCCCATTCAGTACACAGCCCGGGGAGGTGGTGGTCCCCGGGGCTCTGGGGGTCCGTAACGGACCCCCATATTAAAATGTTTAGTGCCCCGGGGAGGTGCCGGTCCCCGGGGAGGTGCCGGTCCCCGGGGCGTGTGGGGGGGCTTGAGCCCCCTCCACACTGGGTTTATTTTTAATTTAAAAAAGCCCGGGGAGGTGGTGGTCCCGGGGCTGCGGGAGGGCTCAGAGCCCTCCCGCACCATTTTCAAAAAGCCCCGGGGGTGGCAGTCCCGGGGCTTGAGAGGCCCTTTGAGGCCCCCACACATTAAATTATCCCCCCACCATGCCCCCGGGACTTGGGCCACCCGGGGGCCAATTAGCTATCGAGCGCGGGAGACCGCGCTTCGATTTTGTTCGGCAGGATTCGCGCACCCTGAGCGCATCCTGCCGATTTTTAAAAATTCTTTTTTTTTTTGCCCAGGGGGTCCTTGTGGGACCCCCTGAGCAAACCTAGGGGTCAGGATGTTTCTACCCTGCCCCCTTTGTGCGCTTTGCGCACTTGTTTCTGTCCCTCGGTTCTACCGAGGGACAAAATGGCTGCCAACATTTCCTGAATCGGAATGTTGACAGCCAGCTGACAGCCAATTAACATGCAGCTCGTGATCGGGACGGTGCGCGCAGGGTGCGCTGAGGGTGCGCGGACCCTACTCGGCCATAGATATCACTAACTTTTTACTTTTCATTTTCTCAGCAACTACTGAGCGGATTTACACCATTTAACAAAAGGGTTCTTTCTGAACCAAGAACTACCTCTTTGCCAAATTTGGTGTAATTCCGTTCAGCAGTTCAGGCTGTAGCCGTGTCTAAAGTTTCCTATGGAAAAGTGCATGGGGAAACGTGTTTTGGGACCCCCCTTTTTCTCGGCCCCAGCTTGGCGAATCCCCTGAGACTTTCAGGGTAGGAGCGGACCGGATCGGGCCACAAAGTTTGAAAATTTCGCGAAGATACGTCAACCGGCAAGAGAGTTATTTCAAATAGAATGTCGCGGATTTCCTATGGATAATAGGTTGTAACTATAACTATCTACTGGCGACCGCCAGTAGATAATATATATATATATATATATATTCACTGAAAAAACCATAGGTTTTAGGGACAGTTATAGTTAGTTGGACATTGCACTCGTACAAAACCCGTGAAATTCCCCCGTTATAGTTAATCCAGCTAACTATAACTCGCGCCCCCGCAATGCACTGCTGATGACGTCACATATTACATCACTCATGACATGGTCAGTGACATCACTGATGACATCACTGATGACATCTCAAATGACATCACTGATGACATCACTGATGACATCATCCAGTGACTGTGTGTTTCTGTAAAGTTTAAATATTTTTATATATATAGGAAAAGACGTATTGAAGAATGAGTGGGTGTGTAAGTGTCTGTATGGATGATTTAGTAGGTGCGTGACTGACTCTATAAGTGAGTGATTTAACGTATCTTACTGAATGCATGGGTTAGTGACTAAACTGGGTGAATGTCTGTATCCGTCTGTCTGTTGCTGTGTAAGTGGCTGCATGTGTTTGTGAATAGCTACATGAGTGTCTATATGAGTTATTGAATGCTTGTCTGAGTAACTGTATGGGTGCCTGAGTGTTTGTGTGGGAGGGGTGTGTGCAACTCTGTGCATAGATGTGTGAGTGGGTGATTCACTGGGTGGATGGTTTCAAGAGTGCAACTGTGATAGACTCTATGGGTGGGTAAGTGTGTGTAAGAGTGTGTTAGTGAGTGAATGTATGTCCCAGTGGTACATGTGTGAGTAACTACATATGTGAAAGCCAGTATATATGTGTGTTGGAGTATATAAATAGCTATAAGCGAGAGTGAGTGATTGTGATAGTGGCTGTTAGAAATGGGATCTCTGGTTGGCTAAGGCTTGCGCCAAAGCCAGGCAGAGACCACCACTCTAGTCAGGGCAAGGGAGTTACACGCCGACGATAACCCCTGCTCACCCCCTTGGTAGCTTGGCACGAGCAGTCAGGCTTATCCCGGAGGCAATGTGTAAAGTGTTTGCGCAACACACACTCAGCAGCAACAAACTAGGCACACCACAAAAGAAACTCCACACAAGGTTATATAAAAATAGCCTTTGTATTGTCATAAACACATTAGAAACAGTAATCACATATTTACACTGTGCCACCTGGCACTAGGCAATATTCACAGGGGACTATTTACAGCTGACAGGGCCAATCGGGCCACTGCCAGAACCATCAGATCAGGTAAGTAAATGCAAATATAAAACACAACCAGTAACTACTGGTGCAATACTGACCTAAGCATTACCCCTTTGGGCATAAACCATGTTAGGTCCAAACCTCATTAGCATAAGACCCCCCCTCCTAAGCATAAACACCTTACGCACTAGGACATCAGCAGCCCAAACACATCCGGCACTAATCACGGGGGCATAAATCACATTAGGTACAAATCATCATAAGCATAAATGCATTATACCATCTCATTAGGCCTAAACATCACAGCATGACATTTAACGCAATAGGCATTACAGTAGGCATCACCAGCATAAACACCTTAGGAAATAATTAGCCTAAACACAGTATGCCCCAATCGGGGGCACAACGCACTGGCGCTGGACCCGGGCCAACTGGCCTCTCACAGGGGCTCAAAAATGCCCAATGTCCAGAATGTCAGGGCTGGCTGCGCATGCAGCAAAGTAAAAGTGCGCAAACGCGCAGGCCTAAACGTGGCAGCTGCCGCTAATTGCGGTGCAGCTGTGCAGGCAAAAATGTGGGCACTGACACTCACAGTACCCTCTGGGCCCCTCTGGGATTCTCTAAATAATTATGCACAGCGTTGCAGCTGCCCACTGTCAGGTGGGGCAGCTGGGGAAATGCCTTGGCACTACGGTGCCCTGGGAACCCTCAATCGGGTTCTACAATTGCGCCCCAAACGTTGCAGCTGCCCACTGTCATGCGGGGCAGCTGTGGCAGCAACGGGCACCGACTGTGCCTAACTGGGACTCTAACATAAAAAAATGGCCCTCAACGTGGCAGCTGCCCGCTTCTGCGGCGCAGCTGAGAAAATGCCACAAGCACCGACAATGTGCCTCGAGCGGCACCAACACTGTGGTGCCTTCAGCCCCCCCTCACTCACGGGGGCGCACCAGCAGATTTCTCTGGGTCCCTGCAGGAGGGGGCAGGCACCGACAACGTGCCTCGGCTCTCTCTCACCCCCGGGCCCCTCCTCACCTGTTCAGGCGGTCTCCTTCTGGTCACAGGAGCGCGGGGTAGGCTCCCGTCTGCTTCCTGCTTCTTTGGCCACACGCGGGGCTCTCTCCTCCTCACGGGAGCCCCGCTCTGTCCCAGGCCGCTGCTTCTTCTCGCCAGTGCGGGGTGGGCTCCCGCCTGGTTTCCTCGCCGCACCGGACCTCGCCGCACTTCACCCGGGCCCCCTCCTGGGACCCGGGACTTCTCACCGGAGCCTGCGAGGCTCCGGACTTCCGTTCTCGGGCCGCGCTACGATTGGGCGGCCTTGGCAACTTCCTGTCCTTGGCCCGCCCACCACCAGGCAATGGTGCCTGTCTTCCGGGTCGCACTTGCAGCGGCCCGGCGGCACCCTCCTCTCGTGGCGGCACAATGCGGGGTGGGCACCCGCCAAATCAGCACTCAAGCGGGGTAGGCTCCTGCTAGTCAGCGCGAAATGCGGGGTGGGCACCCGCCTCCAGAATACCATAAGCGGGGTGGGCTCCCGCCTCTCTTCTGAGCACGGGGGAATCCCCACGATGTGCAGCACAGTGCTGCGGAGCACGCACACTCCTCTTCTTCTGGGAAACAACAAAGTAAAGCGCTCACGAGGCGCTAGGAGCCCCAGCTCCAGCAGCAAAGTTCTTAGGGGCACCAGGCTGGGCCCAGGCAGGCCAGCTCACAGGGCCCTCCAGCAGGGAGGCAGTCCCTTGTGGCGGTTCCTCCTGGAGCCCAGGAGCAGCAGCCCCCAGCACAGGAACAAGCACAACAGAACAGAACCGAACATGAACTATCAGGGGTCACAGCCCCCTCTTTTATACACCCTTTTCCTTTGTCACATAGCACAGGGCTGGGGAAAAACCAGGTGCAACTGGTTTTGGGGGAGCTTTGGAGCACTTTGTTTTGCTCAGCTCCTCTCTCCTTTCACAGGACAGGCTAGGGACATCAGACGCACCACAGGGGTGGAGCCAGCATTGTGGAGGGAAGGCACAGCCCTATTCAGGTCCCAGGTGCAACTCCTCCCTCCCATCTAGATGCAGATCTCCCTATTCAGCCCTGCGCTGACTCACCCTGCCCCTCCTGGAGCCACACACACCTCCCAGCCCCTGTCACTCACAAAGCCAGACATGCAATTCACATCAGGCAGGCAGACACAGAGCACACATACATGCCAACTTCTAAAAGTGGCACTTCTCCACTAGTCACAATAAATCGGCGCACACCACTGCGCAGCATTTATTCTCACGAGTTCGCACATACTAAACTCGCCCCTGCCCTACTCTCACACCAGGAATTACCATGGACACACATATCCCCCATGCATTCCTATGGGAGGGCAGGCCAATCTCACCACACGCACTCAGAGTGCGCACGCACTTTACACTGGGACACAGGGCTAAAGTGCGCAGAGGCCTAAAACCACCAACACTACACAGGGAAAAGGCTAGGAGGCGAGCAAAAGTTTAGGGGTGAACCTGCCAAAAGGGCCAAGTCCAACACAACCCCTTCCAGCCAAAACGCAGGGCAGACCAATCACCACCGTGATGGGCTTCCCTGCTTGGGGCGATAGAACACGGACGCGGGCCCGCAACTGCAGGGACACCCTCCTGTTCTACGCCACGGTGAACCCATGTGGTTCCTTCTGAAAAAGCTGTCCGGAGCAACTGGGCTACCCCACTGGTACTCCCTAGCTGTCCGCGGCCAGGACCAGGCCCTAGGCCATCCAGATGCCACTGGTCCTTGCCCATTCACAGAGTGGGGGTAGTAACCCCTGGCACATAGTAGCCATTCTCCACTCTTCCCCTCATCAGGGCAGGTCTAGACTGCCACTGATCCTCCAGCCTAGGGTCTGCACCCTCAGGCGGACCAGAAGTCACGGGTGAGGCTCTCCTCCCCTACCTCTTCTTCTAGGGCTCCGCACTCTCCTCCTTGGAGAGGCACCCTCAGAACACAACTCTCCCACCAGTTCAGGACCTCTCTCCAAAAACTGGTCTCCCAACCTAGGGTCTAACCCCTCAGGTTGCACCGGGGTCAGAGGCGAGGACTCCCTCCTCTGCACCCCCTTCCAGAGTTCTGCACCCTCCCAACTGGAGCGGTACCCCTGGAAGATGAACCGGTCAGGACACTGATTACAGATGTCCCTTCCTCCAGATCAGGCGGATCCTGAACCTGGCCTCCCAACCTTGGGGCTGAACCCCACGGCTGAGCATTTGCCTGGCACACCAGGACTTCCGGGGCGCACTCAGCAGCCCCCGAGGGTAACACATGACTCATGTGTTGCGTGACAGTCTGCGTGGCGCAGACCTCCCGACCCCTGTCCATCTGACAGTGCGCAGAGATCCCCCACGACAGAAGTGGTGTCACCATGGTCACTTCTAGGAGACTCAGCCCTTCTGGCTGGCCCCTGACCCACTGGTTCTTCCACTGGGGAACACATCCCCCTCTCACCCCTCAATCCGGACTTCTGTACCCTCCCAACTGGAGCGGCACTGCCAGACACCAGAACCACTGGAGCTCTATTTACAGACGCTCCAGGTTCTCCAGACACTAGGAGATCCTCCTCAAATGGACTAACAGGACAGCCTAGGCTCCCAACCTGGTGTTCCCTGAAGAAACCATCCAGGTTCTGAGACTGGGTTTCGGGCACCTGGGGACACTCAGTCCCACACTCACTCCTACTCCACTGAGACAGGACGTGAGCCCCTACACCCCTCCCACTACACTGGGACCTAGCTGGGCTACACTGAACCTCTTCCCCCATACAGGACGGGAAGATACCTGAGCCACTACTTTTGGGATCACTCCCCAATGCCTCTTCAGAACCTTGGGCCTCCACCCAGAGGTCTGCCTCTCGTGTAAACTCCCATAGTTCAGAAAACCCACCCTCCAACAGGTGTTGGCGCAACCCCGGCAAACAACAACTGAGCAGGTGCTCTCTGAGAACCAGATCGAACAGTCCTTCAAAATCCTGTTCCGTGTTAACCGTTACCCAATCAGCCAGTGCATCATTACATTCATCCGAAAAATCCACCCAAGACTGGTGAGACAGTTTCCTACTGCCCCTGAACTTCAACCTGTACTCCTCTTCTCTGGAACAAGGTACCATATTTTGGGAACTGGGACTTCCTGCACTGGACTGTATATTGCTGCCACCACTGGACTCCACCCTCACTGGGGAATCCAGAAAACTACAACTGCACTCAGGGGATAATCTACCCTCCCGAGCTAATTTCTCCCTGGCGAAGGCCCTCTCAGCCTCCGCCATCCTCTCCTGCGCTAAGACCCTCTCGGTCTCTAGCTTTGTCTCCTCCATACTCAGCTGCGCTATCTCCCTGGTATGCTCTAACCTGAGCTTCTCCAAAGCCAGCTGATTCTCCCTTTCTTCCCTCCTATCCACCCACTCCTCTGGGGACAGGAAAAGGGATGGGGCACTGCCCCCGACACTGGACCCAGCAAGGGACTCCCTATCTATGGGGTCCTCACTATCTACTGGCGTCCCTGTCCTGTCACTTTCTTCCTCCTCTTCAGACTCCTCAGGGCTCCCCTCCGACCCACCACCCTCTTGGCGTGCGGCCAGGGCCCTCTTCTCCTCATTGCGCTCACAGTCCCATTCATCCTTTTGCCATTGGATCAGGTTGTCCCTCAGTTTTGACTGGGTGTCTGACCCACTCACTGCTATGTCTCTCTCCTTACAGAAGTCCACCAACTCCCACATGCTGTATCTAAACAGACCACAAAAATTAAAAGCAGACTCCATTTTGGCAGGACGCTCAGGGACACGTGCAACACAGGAGACCTAGGTGTCTGAGCTGAAGCAAGAGTATACACTTTACAAATGACACTTTTAGGAGAAGAATTAAAACAAAACTCAGAACAATAATCCCCACACACGTGATTATCTAAATGTAGAGTTTGTAGTGCAACCAGTTGTCGCTGTGGTACTGCGCAAACGCAAGTCCTATCCTCACCGCTGACAACCAATGTTAGAAATGGGATCTCTGGTTGGCTAAGGCTTGCGCCAAAGCCAGGCAGAGACCACCACTCTAGTCAGGGCAAGGGAGTTACACGCCGACGATAACCCCTGCTCACCCCCTTGGTAGCTTGGCACGAGCAGTCAGGCTTATCCCGGAGGCAATGTGTAAAGTGTTTGCGCAACACACACTCAGCAGCAACAAACTAGGCACACCACAAAAGAAACTCCACACAAGGTTATATAAAAATAGCCTTTGTATTGTCATAAACACATTAGAAACAGTAATCACATATTTACACTGTGCCACCTGGCACTAGGCAATATTCACAGGGGACTATTTACAGCTGACAGGGCCAATCGGGCCACTGCCAGAACCATCAGATCAGGTAAGTAAATGCAAATATAAAACACAACCAGTAACTACTGGTGCAATACTGACCTAAGCATTACCCCTTTGGGCATAAACCATGTTAGGTCCAAACCTCATTAGCATAAGACCCCCCTCCTAAGCATAAACACCTTACGCACTAGGACATCAGCAGCCCAAACACATCCGGCACTAATCACGGGGGCATAAATCACATTAGGTACAAATCATCATAAGCATAAATGCATTATACCATCTCATTAGGCCTAAACATCACAGCATGACATTTAACGCAATAGGCATTACAGTAGGCATCACCAGCATAAACACCTTAGGAAATAATTAGCCTAAACACAGTATGCCCCAATCGGGGCACAACGCACTGGCGCTGGACCCGGGCCAACTGGCCTCTCACAGGGGCTCAAAAATGCCCAATGTCCAGAATGTCAGGGCTGGCTGCGCATGCAGCAAAGTAAAAGTGCGCAAACGCGCAGGCCTAAACGTGGCAGCTGCCGCTAATTGCGGTGCAGCTGTGCAGGCAAAAATGTGGGCACTGACACTCACAGTACCCTCTGGGCCCCTCTGGGATTCTCTAAATAATTATGCACAGCGTTGCAGCTGCCCACTGTCAGGTGGGGCAGCTGGGGAAATGCCTTGGCACTACGGTGCCCTGGGAACCCTCAATCGGGTTCTACAATTGCGCCCCAAGCGTTGCAGCTGCCCACTGTCATGCGGGGCAGCTGTGGCAGCAACGGGCACCGACTGTGCCTAACTGGGACTCTAACATAAAAAAAATGGCCCTCAACGTGGCAGCTGCCCGGCTTCTGCGGCGCAGCTGAGAAAATGCCACAAGCACCGACAATGTGCCTCGAGCGGCACCAACACTGTGGTGCCTTCAGCCCCCCTCACTCACGGGGGCGCACCAGCAGATTTCTCTGGGTCCCTGCAGGAGGGGGCAGGCACCGACAACGTGCCTCGGCTCTCTCTCACCCCCGGGCCCCTCCTCACCTGTTCAGGCGGTCTCCTTCTGGTCACAGGAGCGCGGGGTAGGCTCCCGTCTGCTTCCTGCTTCTTTGGCCACACGCGGGGCTCTCTCCTCCTCACGGGAGCCCCGCTCTGTCCCAGGCCGCTGCTTCTTCTCGCCAGTGCGGGGTGGGCTCCCGCCTGGTTTCCTTCGCCGCACCGGACCTCGCCGCACTTCACCCGGGCCCCCTCCTGGGACCCGGGACTTCTCACCGGAGCCTGCGAGGCTCCGGACTTCCGTTCTCGGGCCGCGCTACGATTGGGCGGCCTTGGCAACTTCCTGTCCTTGGCCCGCCCACCACCAGGCAATGGTGCCTGTCTTCCGGGTCGCACTTGCAGCGGCCCGGCGGCACCCTCCTCTCGTGGCGGCACAATGCGGGGTGGGCACCCGCCAAATCAGCACTCAAGCGGGGTAGGCTCCTGCTAGTCAGCGCGAAATGCGGGGTGGGCACCCGCCTCCAGAATACCATAAGCGGGGTGGGCTCCCGCCTCTCTTCTGAGCACGGGGGAATCCCCACGATGTGCAGCACAGTGCTGCGGAGCACGCACACTCCTCTTCTTCTGGGAAACAACAAAGTAAAGCGCTCACGAGGCGCTAGGAGCCCCAGCTCCAGCAGCAAAGTTCTTAGGGGCACCAGGCTGGGCCCAGGCAGGCCAGCTCACAGGGCCCTCCAGCAGGGAGGCAGTCCCTTGTGGCGGTTCCTCCTGGAGCCCAGGAGCAGCAGCCCCCAGCACAGGAACAAGCACAACAGAACAGAACCGAACATGAACTATCAGGGGGTCACAGCCCCCTCTTTTATACACCCTTTTCCTTTGTCACATAGCACAGGGCTGGGGAAAAACCAGGTGCAACTGGTTTTGGGGGAGCTTTGGAGCACTTTGTTTTGCTCAGCTCCTCTCTCCTTTCACAGGACAGGCTAGGGACATCAGACGCACCACAGGGGGTGGAGCCAGCATTGTGGAGGGAAGGCACAGCCCTATTCAGGTCCCAGGTGCAACTCCTCCCTCCCATCTAGATGCAGATCTCCCTATTCAGCCCTGCGCTGACTCACCCTGCCCCTCCTGGAGCCACACACACCTCCCAGCCCCTGTCACTCACAAAGCCAGACATGCAATTCACATCAGGCAGGCAGACACAGAGCACACATACATGCCAACTTCTAAAAGTGGCACTTCTCCACTAGTCACAATAAATCGGCGCACACCACTGCGCAGCATTTATTCTCACGAGTTCGCACATACTAAACTCGCCCCTGCCCTACTCTCACACCAGGAATTACCATGGACACACATATCCCCCATGCATTCCTATGGGAGGGCAGGCCAATCTCACCACACGCACTCAGAGTGCGCACGCACTTTACACTGGGACACAGGGCTAAAGTGCGCAGAGGCCTAAAACCACCAACACTACACAGGGAAAAGGCTAGGAGACGAGCAAAAAGTTTAGGGGTGAACCTGCCAAAAGGGCCAAGTCCAACAGTGGCTGTATGGATGAGTGTGTGCTTGTATCAGTGATTGTATAAGAGCGTAAGAATGTGCTACTATTTGTATGAGTAAGTGAGCTGGTGTGTGTATAACTGTATAGGTGAGTAAATGGTAGTGTGTTTAATTATTTGCATGACTGACTAGGTGTGTGAGTACCTCTATGGATGAGTGGCGGTGTTTGAGTGTCTATATAGGAGTATGAGTGCATATGATAGTCCTGTACTGAGTGACCGTAAGTATGAGTGACTGTATGGGTGAGTGAGTGGATGTGTGCGTAGACCTAAGAATCAGTGAGTGGGTATGTAGTTATTGGTGTTGGAGTGTCTATGGTTTTGCGAATGGCAGTCTGTAATTTAGAGTGGGTGTATCAAAGGTTATATTAGGGTGTGAGGAGGTGCATGAGATTATCACGTGGATGATGTCATCAGTGATGTCATTTGAGATGTCATCAGTGATGTCATCAGTGATGTCACTGACCATGTCATGAGTGATGTAATATGTGACGTTATCAGCAGTGCATTGCGGGGCGCGAGTTATAGTTAGCTGGACTAACTATAACGGGGGAATTTCACGGGTTTTGTACGAGTGCAATGTCCAACTAACTATAACTGTCCCTAAAACCTATGGTTTTTCAGTGAATTTCAAAGGTTTTTAAATGCTAATTTGTAACTATAACGTCCCTGAAACCTATGGTTTTTTCAGTGAATTTCAAAGGTTTTTTAAATGCTAATTTGTAACTATAACATGTCTGAAACCTACAGTTTTTTCAGTGAATTTCAAAGGATTTGTAAATGACAATTTTTAAATGTATTAATTGTTATATAAATTTTTTTCATACTGATTTCCAAATTTTTAGAAACAATTTTTTTTTACATATTTTATTTTTTAAATTACATTGTAATTACATTATACATTACATTACAAAAATACTTTCTCAGAATGAATTACTTTAGTTTAATTACTTTGCACATAGGCAATAGACTTTTAAGTACAGTAGTTACAGTTGTTGCAATGGGCAACACATTTTCAAACACAATGCAACATTCAGCTCAATGTGAATTTCTAGTTAAATGCAATTAGTTACTTTATGGATTACTTTTCTAACCACATTACTGGATCCTAGATTCAGTCCTGGGACATCTCCTGTAAACAGTTGAGTAAAGCGTTTTGGTTACAGTCGTGATTTTTAAGGAATATTATTGTACTTTAAAAGTTCACACTTAGAAACTTTTTCTCATAGAATCACCAATGTTATCCTATGGAAGGAAATTCACTTAGAAGTTAAAAACTGTTATCGTTACTTTTTCTTACTCAGTGTTGGATCCTGGATCCAGCACTGGTGCATCTCCTGTAAACAGTTGAAAGAATGCGTTTAAGTCATACAGGCGATTTTTAGGAATATTTGTAGTTTGTGAAAATCGACACTTTGAAACTTTTCTGCTGAAAACCAGACAATGATATCCTATGGAAGGAAATTCAAGTTACTGGTAAGTACGGTTAAAATTACTTTTCAGGATCAGTACTGGGCTGAAAGATGCAGCACTGAGGTCTCTCCTGATAACAGGTTAGTAAATCGGAATTCGTATTTCGGCTTATTTTAGAGGAATATTTTAAAGTTCCAAAACTCCACACTTAGAAGAATTTCCAAGTGAAACCAGTCAATGTTAGCCTATGAAGGAAATTCAAGTTACCGGTAAGATACGGTTAAAATTACTTTTGAGGATCAGTACTGGGCTGAAAGATGCAGCACTGAGGTCTCTCCTGATAACAGGTGAGTAAATTGGAATTCGTATTTCGGCTGATTTTAGAGGAATATTTTAAAGTTCCAAAACTCCACACTTAGAAGAATTTCCAAGTGAAACCAGTCAATGTTAGCCTATGAAGGAAATTCAAGTTACCGGTAAGTACGGTTAAAATTACTTTTGAGGATCAGTACTGGGCTGAAAGATGCAGCACTGAGGTCTCTCCTGATAACAGGTGAGTAAATCGGAATTCGTATTTTGGCTGATTTTAGAGGAATATTTTAAAGTTCCAAAACTCCACACTTAGAAGAATTTCCAAGTGAAACCAGTCAATGTTAGCCTATGAAGGAAATTCAAGTTACCGGTAAGTACGGTTAAAATTACTTTTCAGGACCAGTACTGGGCTGAAAGATGCAGCACTGAGGTCTCTCCTGATAACAGGTGAGTAAATCGGAATTCGTATTTCGGCTGATTTTAGAGGAATATTTTAAAGTTCCAAAACTCCACACTTAGAAGAATTTCCAAGTGAAACCAGTCAATGTTAGCCTATGAAGGAAATTCAAGTTACCGGTAAGTACGGTTAAAATTACTTTTGAGGATCAGTACTGGGCTGAAAGATGCAGCACTGAGGTCTCTCCTGATAACAGGTGAGTAAATCGGAATTCGGATTTCGGCTGATTTTAGAGGTATATTTTAAAGTTCCAAAACTCCACACTTAGAAGAATTTCCAAGTTAAACCAGTCAATGTTAGCCTATGGAAGGAAATTCAAGTTACTGGTAAGTACGATTAAAATTACTTTTCAGGACCAGTACTGGGCTGAAAGATGCAGCACTGAGGTCTCTCCTGATAACAGGTGAGTAAATCGGAATTCGGATTTCGGCTGATTTTAGAGGAATATTTTAAAGTTCCAAAACTCCACACTTAGAAGAATTTCCAAGTGAAACCAGTCAATGTTAGCCTATGGAAGGAAATTCAAGTTACTGGTAAGTACGATTAAAATTACTTTTCAGGACCAGTACTGGGCTGAAAGATGCAGCACTGAGGTCTCTCCTGATAACAGGTGAGTAAATCAGAATTCGGATTTCGGCTGATTTTAGAGGAATATTTGTATGTTTCAAAAATCAACACTTAGAAACTTTTTCAGCAAAAAGCAGGCAATGATATCCTATGGAAGGAAATTCAAGTTACTGGTAAGTACGGTTAAAATTACTTTTGAGGATCAGTACTGGGCTGAAAGATGCAGCACTGAGGTCTCTCCTGATAACAGGTGAGTAAATCGGAATTCGTATTTCGGCTGATTTTAGAGGAATATTTTAAAGTTCCAAAACTCCACACTTAGAAGAATTTCCAAGTGAAACCAGTCAATGTTAGCCTATGAAGGAAATTCAAGTTACCGGTAAGTACGGTTAAAATTACTTTTGAGGGTCAGTACTGGGCTGAAAGATGCAGCACTGAGGTCTCTCCTGATAACAGGTGAGTAAATCGGAATTCGTATTTCGGCTGATTTTAGAGGAATATTTTAAAGTTCCAAAACTCCACACTTAGAAGAATTTCCAAGTGAAACCAGTCAATGTTAGCCTATGAAGGAAATTCAAGTTACCGGTAAGTACGGTTAAAATTACTTTTCAGGATCAGTACTGGGCTGAAAGATGCAGCACTGAGGTCTCTCCTGATAACAGGTGAGTAAATCGGAATTCGTATTTTGGCTGATTTTAGAGGAATATTTTAAAGTTCCAAAACTCCACACTTAGAAGAATTTCCAAGTGAAACCTGTCAATGTTAGCCTATGGAAGGAAATTCAAGTTACTGGTAAGTACGATTAAAATTACTTTTCAGGACCATTACTGGGCTGAAAGATGCAGCACTGAGGTCTCTCCTGATAACAGGTGAGTAAATCAGAATTCGGATTTCGGCTCATTTTAGAGGAATATTTGTATGTTTCAAAAATCAACACTTAGAAACTTTTTCAGCAAAAAGCAGGCAATGATATCCTATGGAAGGAAATTCAAGTTACCGGTAAGTACGGTTAAAATTACTTTTGAGGATCAGTACTGGGCTGAAAGATGCAGCACTGAGGTCTCTCCTGATAACAGGTGAGTAAATCGGAATTCGTATTTCGGCTGATTTATTAAAATAAAATAAAAAAAACGGGAAGGGGGCCGCGTGGCCCCCCTTACCTGGGCCTGTATTGGCCCCGGGGACCCCATCCCCCGGGGCATGGCCTCTTTTTCTTATTTGGAGGGGCTGCGTGGCCCCCTCCTCAGGCCATTTAAGGCCCGGGGACCCCATCCCCGGGGCCGGCCTTACACTTTTTTTTTTTTCCTTTGGGGAGGGGGCTGCGTGGCGTTCAGTAGTTGCGGAGAAATTAAAAAATAAGAGTCAAAAATCAATTTCCCATAGGAAACTTTATGCAAGGCTACAGCCCGAACTGCTGAACGGAATTACACCAAATTTGGCAAAGAGGTAGTTCTTGGTTCAGAAAGAACCCTTTTGTTAATTGGTGTAAATCCGTTCAGTAGTTGCTGAGAAAATCAAAAGTAAAAACACATATATATCTGGGCGGAGCCTAACCACACATGTCATCGTGAGATCTGATTGGCTGTCAGCACTTCATCCTGGAATTGCTGGCAGCCATCTTGAGACCAATATAAATGATAGTACCCTATTGAAATGCATTGTAGTGAATCGAAGATTTTGAGGGTTACCAAAAGGAGAACTATAAAGGGTGATAACAGACTTTAGTTACATTAGAATTCATTTGTTGATGGTACCATACTAATTTCAGGAATTGTGGTGTGTTCTAAGGTGATTTTACCCTGTGAAAAACCTTCTTCTGGGATATCATGAATCATGTTTGAGAGAAAACTATTTTCACATGCTTGTCCCATAGAGTTTTGGAAGGTGCTCCAGAAGCTAAAATGAGAGCATATTTTCTGTAAATTCACATTATCTTTCTCAGTCATGTGAGAATGAAGTCTGACATTCTCAGTAAAACATGTACATCCAACAATGGCAGAGACTGTCAGTTGATTCCTTTGTGTTCTACTGCAGCTTCCCAGAGTGTTCTAAAGAACAACTAGAGTGCTAACAGCCTTACTTATGACAAAAGTATGGCACACCTGAAGCCATCTTGATTGGAATAAACTGGTAACACTTAAAACATTTAATTTAAAAAGGAACAAAATGAGGGGGTTCATTTTGCCATAGAAATTATGGTTAGTGCTGTAGAAAGAAAAATTAGGACATGTTTTAAGTGAGATCTCAAATATCTTCCTGTTATATTTCAACAGGAGCAGCCTGTCAGTTGATGCCTTTGTGTTCTACTGCAGCTTCCCAGAGTGTTCTAAAGAACAACTAGAGTGCTAACAGCCTTACTTATGACAAAAGTATGGCACACCTGAAGCCATCTTGATTGGAATAAACTGGTAACACTTAAAACATTTAATTTAAAAAGGAACAAAATGAGGGGGTTCATTTTGCCATAGAAATTATGGTTAGTGCTGCAAAAAGAAAATTTAGGGCATGTTTTAAGTGAGATCTCAAATCCTCTTCTATTTCATTAGAAAATTCTGACATGCAGACTGAAACAATCACTTTCAATACCAGCAGTAGACTTCCAGTTAACTCCTTGGTGAGCAGTAGCTTTACTACAGTGATCTAATGAACAACTAGAGTGCATTCTGAATTTATGGCAAATGTGTGACACATATGAATGCCTTCTTGATGGAATCAAAGTAAAAACTGAAAGCATTTCCTACTGAGGAGACTGTAGTAAATGAGGAAATTAGGAAACTTCATAACAAATAAGTCTCCCAAGATGGCCACCAGAGAAAAAAGAGCCCAACTGTAGCACAAATATCACCCAGAGGTAGCCCACGTATAGCCCAATGACAGAAGTGTGCAAAACACTTTTTATTTTTGTTTTTTGCAGTTTTATATAGTGCAGACTGGTCAGGTATTGGAGTGCTTTACATGAGCATTGGTTACATCACACAAGGACAAATTCATGTTGGTTGACCCCTACACTACCCAAACACCACTGCACTACCCTAAACCCTAAAACACTACCCCCAGCACGACCCCTTCACTACCCAAAAACAACTGCACTACCCTAAACTCAAAAACACTACCCCAGCACGACCCCCTACACTACCCAAACACCACTGCACTACCCTAAACCCTAAATCTACCCCTACACTACACAAATACCACTGCACTACCCTAAACCCTAAAACACTAGAACTCAGCACGACCCCCTACAGTACACAAACACCACTGCACTACCCTAAACCCTAAAACACTACCCCTACACTACACAAACACCATTGCACTACCCTAAACCCTAAAACACTACCCCCAGCATGACCCCCTACACTACACAAACACCACTGCACTACCCTAAACCTAAAACACTACCCCAGCACGACCCCTACACTACCCAAACACCACTGCACTACCCTAAACCCTAAAACACTACCCCCAGCACGACTCCCTACACTACCTAAACACCACTGCACTACACTAAACCCTAAATCTACCCCCAGCATGACCTCCCACACTACACAAACACCACTGCACTACCCTAAACCCTAAAACACTAACCCAAGCATGACCCCTACACTACCCAAACACCACTGCACTACCCTATACCCTAAAACACGACCCCGTACACTACACAAACACAACTGCACTACCCTAAACCCTAAAACACTACCCACAGCATGACCCCCTACACTACACAAACACCACTGCACTACCCTAAACCCTAAAACACTACCCCCTACACTACACAAACACCACTGCCCTACCCTAAACCCTAAAACACAACCCCCAGCATGACCCCCTACACTACACAAACACCACTGCACTACCCTAAACCCCCTACACTATACAAACACCACTGCATTACTCTAAACCCTAAAACACTACCCCCAGCACGACCCCCTCACAACACAAACACCACTGCACTACCCTAAACCCTAAATCGACCCCCAGCCAGACCCCCTACACTACCCAAACACCACTGCCATACCCTAAACCCTAAAACACTACCCCCAGCATGAACCCCTACACTACCCAAACACCACTGCACTACCCTAAACCTTAAAACACTACCCCCAGCACTACCCCCTACACTACACAAACACCACTGCACTACCCTAAACCCTAAAACACTACCCCAGCACTACCCCTACACTACCCAAACACCACTGCACTAACATAAACCCTAAAACACTACCCCCAGCACAACCCCCTACACTACACAAACACCACTGCACTACCCTAAACCCTAAAACACTACCCCCAGCACGACTCCCTACACTACCCAAACACAACTGCACTACCCTAAACCCTAAATCTACCCCCAGCACGATCCCCTACACTACCCAAACACCACTGCACTACCCTAAACCATAAAACACTACCCCCAGCATGACCCCCTACACTACACAACCACTGCACTACCCTAAACCCTAAAACACTACCACCAGCATGACCCCTACACTACTCAAACACCACTGCACTACCCTAAACCCTAAAACACTAACCTAGCACAACCCCTACACTACCCATACACCACTGCACTACCCTAAAGCCTAAAACACTACCCCCAGCACGACCCCCTACACTACTGCACTACCCTAAACCCTAAAACACTACCCCCAGCACGACCCCCTACACTACCCAAACACCACTGCACTACCCTAAACCCTAAAACACTACCCCCAGCACGACCCCCTACACCACCCAAACACCACTGCACTACCCTAAACCCTAGAAAAGAAACCCCCACCCCATGCCCAATCCCCCTTACCTCTCACTCCTCGTGGTTCCTCTCTCCTCGTGGTTCCTGCTTCACGTTGTCTCTGAGGGGCAGTGCACGTCGTTGTGAGGAAACGGAACAGCCTCTGTTTCCTTACAACGACATGGATCGTCTACATGTTTTTTAGAACGCATGGTCATTTACCATACATACCTTTACAACAAAATTCGTTGTAAAGGCATGCGTGGTAAATGACCATACGTTCTAAAAAATGCGTAGGAATGACTTTGTGATGTACAACGCATGCGTGGTAATGCATGCGTTGTAATGGTATCGCAAAGTAAAAAGTCATTGTAACGGCTGTTTACCGATCGAAGCTGGCCCCTGTTCTTCAGTGAGATGTTTATTTGATTAATTAGGAGGAAGGAATGTGTTTTTTTACCGAAAAGTGCATTCCCGGCTGTTGTATTGTGAAAGTGTCCGCGTGGCCTGGTTTCACTTCCGGTGAGAGAGTGGAAGAGTCTGTTTGGATCTAAAGGAGTTCTGTTGTTGGACGGGGCCGGCGCGACATGTCATCAGAAAACATAGCTAATGGAAAGCGTCCTCCCTGAAGTGTGGAGCAGTGCCATGAGAGGTCAACGAGTGTGCGTCCCACCGCAGTATGACCGTACCGCGTGACCCATGTGCCACCTCCAGGGTACGGGAGGCAGAAGCGGCATCGCAGGTCCTCTTGAAGACCGTTGTAGCACTAATTCTACATTTTGGTACTAGGGCATTTTAACTTCGTTGTTCCTGCCAGATACAAAGAGAAGATCCTGTGTTATTCAGTGCCCTCGTTACCTTTTTTGTGGGTTGTGGTGCTTGTCACTTCGCTGCCCCGCCGGTGCACACGACTGGGCACCCCTCCTCGTGTGCCATCTGCAGGGCCTCTGCCCTCGGATCACTGGTTTCGGTTTCTGGAGTGGCAACATAAACAGTTGCTCCCAAAGGACTAGCCTGAACACTTAGGTGAATATCCCTGCACCAGCATTCCACGGAAATTCTTTCCTAGCTCTCCCACGTCAACGAGGACGTCATAATAGCACGGCTCCGCTCGCGACACCGTATGACGTCATCGGAGCCATAAGAGAACCTCGTCGGCGTGCTGACGTCAGTTCCACCCATTTTTTCCGTGCCACCGAGGCAAACAGGGGACCGAGACATTTTCACATGTATACATAGTATAATAAATATATATATATTCACTGAAAAAACCATAGGTTTCAGGGGCGTTATAGTTAGTTGGACATTTCACTCGTACAAAACCATAGAAATTCCCCCGTTATAGTTAGTTCAGCTAACTATAACTCGCGTGCTCGCAATGCACTGCTGATGACGTCACATATTACATCACTCATGACATAGTCAGTGACATCACTCATGACATCACTGATGACATCTCAAATGACATCACTGATGACATCATCCAGTGAATGTGTGTTTTTCTGAAAATTAAATATGTTTTATATATGTATATCTCAAGGTCGATGGAAGAATAAATGGGTATATAAGTGTCTAAATGGATGATTTTGTTTTGTAAAATTGATTGTATAACTGACTGAGTGTATCTTAGTGAATACATGGGTTAGTGAGTAATGTTTAAATATGAAAATATCTGTATCAGTCTCTCACTTTGTGTATAAGTGGCTGCATGGGTTGGTGAGTAGCTACATGAGTGTCTATATGGGTTATTAGTTGGTTTTTGAGTATCAGTATGAGTGTCTGAGTGTCTGTATAGTTCGGTGGGGGTATTACTTAGTGCATAGATGCATGAATGAGTGACTCACTGTTTGTATGTGTTGAAGACAGCATGTGTGCAGGACTGTATAGGTGGATGAGTATGTGTATGGGTGTGTTAGTGAGTGAATGACTGTCTCAATAGTGTCTTTATGAGTAACTACATATGTTTTAAACTAGTATATGTGAGTATTGGTGTATATAAGTGAGTATATGTGAGAGTGAGAGATTGGAAGAGTTCCTGTACAAATAAGTAGGTGTTTCTATAAGTGATTGTTTAAGAGAGTAAGTATGTGTAAGTTTCTGTAGAAGTAAGTGTGGTAGTGTGTGTATAACTGTATATGCAAGTAAATGGATGTTTGATACTTTGTTTGCATGTGTGACTATGTGTGTGAGTAACTCTATGGATGAGTGGCGGTGTGTAACAGGATGTTTAGGTGTATGAGTACATATGATGAGTGAGTACATGTATGAGTGACTGTATAGGGACTGTTGGTGAATGAGTGGATGTGTGTGTAGATCTTGGAATTACTGAATAGGTGTGTTGTAACTGGTATTGGTATGTCCATTGTTTTGAAAATGTTAGTTTGTATTTTTGAGTGTGTGTATCAAAGGTTATAATAGGGTGAGAGGAGGTCTGCCACTCTATCACAAGGATGATGTCATCAGTGATGTCATTTGAGATGTCATCAGTGATGTCATGAGTGATGTCACTGACCATGTCATGAGTGATGTAATATGTGACATCATCAGCAGTGCATTCCGGGCGCGCGAGTTATAGTTAGCTGAACTAACTATAACGGGGGAATTTCTATGGTTTTGTACGAGTGAAATGTCCAACTAACTATAACGCCCTGAAACCTATGGTTTTTCAGTGAACATATATATATATATATATATATATATATATTATCTACTGGCGGTCGCCAGTAGATAGTTATAGTTAGGACCTATTTTCCATAGGAAATCTGCAACATTCTATTTGAAATAACTCTTGCGTCGGTTGACGAATCTTCGCGAAATTTTCAAACTTTATGGCCCGCTCCGGTCCGCTCCTACCCTGAAAGTTTCGGGTGATTCGTCAAGCGGGGGCCGAGAAAAAAGGGGGGTCCCAAAACGTGTTTTCCCCATTCATTTTCCCATAGGAAACTTTAGCCACGGCTAACTGCTGAACGGAATTACACCAAATTTGGCAAAGAGGTAGTTCTTGGTTCAGAAAGAACCCTTTTTGTTAAATGGTGTAAATCCGTTCAGTAGTTCCTGTGAAAATCAAAATGAAAATCACATATATATCTATGGCCGCGTCGGATTCGCGCACCCTCCCGATCACGAGCTGCATGCTAATTGGCTGTCAACACTCCAAATCAGGAAGTGTTGGCAGCCATTTTATCCCTCGGTAGAACCGAGGGCCAGAAACAAGTGCGCAAAACGCACAAAGGGGGCAGGGTAGAAACACCCTGACCCCTAGGTCTGCTCAGGGGTCCCACAAGGACCCCTGGGCAGAAAAAGCATTAAAAAAAAAAAAACAATTTAAAAAAAAAACGATCGTGCCGCAGGCACCTCCCTTCCTTTACCACTCTGCAAACGCGCCCCTGGTGCGTTTGCAGAGAGAACGAATTCCCCTTGAATACTGGGGGTCCCTGGGGGCCAACTAGCCCACCAGGAACCTCCAGTATGCGCCAGGGGCTGCGTTGCAGAGAGGAGTACAGAGGTCACGCCCCTTTTTACACCTCTCTGCAACGCAGCTCTGTGGCGCTTTTTGGAGGTACATGGTGGGCTAGTTGGACTCCATGGACCCTCAGGATTCAAGGGGACTTAATTCCCCAACTTAAAACGCGCCACGGGGCGCGTTTGCACAGTGGTGAAGGGAGGGTGCGGGCTTCAGGTGACATGTGTGCAAACAGGCCCGTTGCGCGTTTAAGATGGGGAATTAAATCCCCTTCAATCCTGAGGGTCCCTGGGGCCAACTAGCCCACAAGGTACGTCCAGAAGCGCCACAGAGCTGCGTTGCAGAGAGGTGCAAAAGGGGCGTGGCCTCTGAACACCTCTCTGCAACGCAGCTCTCTGGCGCATACTGGAGGTATCTGGTGGGCTAGTTGGCCCCTAGGGACCCTCGGGATTGAGGAGGAATTAATTCTCCAACTTAAAACGCGCCACGGGGCCTGTTTGCAGACATGTCACCTGAAGCCCCGCCCTCCCTTCACCACTGTGCAAATATTCCTCTAAAATCAGCCGAATTACGAATTCCGATTTACTCACCTGTTATCAGGAGAGACCTCAGTGCTGCATCTTTGAGCCCAGTACTGATCCTGAAAAGTAATTCTAACCGTACTTACCAGTAACTTGAATTTCATTCCATAGGCTAACATTGACTGGTTTCACTTGGAAATTCTTCTAAGTGTGGAGTTTTGGAACTTTATAATATTCCTCTAAAATCAGCCGAACTACGAATTCCGATTTACTCACCTGTTATCAGGAGAGACCTCAGTGCTGCACCTTTGAGCCCAGTACTGATCCTGAAAAGTAATTTTAACCGTACTTACCAGTAACTTGAATTTCCTTCCATAGGCTAACATTGACTGGTTTCACTTGGAAATTCTTCGAAGTGTGGAGTTTTGGAACTTTATAATATTCCTCTAAAATCAGCCGAACTACGAATTCCGATTTACTCACCTGTTATCAGGAGAGAACCCAATGCTGCATCTTTTAGCCCAGCACTGACCCTGAAAAGTAATTCTAACCGTATTTACCAGTAACTTGTATTTCCTTCCATAGGAATCCATTGTCTGGTTTTCAGCAGAAAAGTTTCAAAGTGTCGATTTTCACAAACTACAAATATTCCTTAAAAATCGCCTGTATGACTTAAACGCATTATTTCAACTGTTTACAGGAGATGCACCAGTGCTGGATCCAGGATCCACCACTGAGTAAGAAAAAGTAACGATAACACTACTTACCTGCTAAGTGAATTTCCTCCCATAGGATAACATTGGTGATTCTATGTGAAAAAGTTTCTGTGTCAACTTTTAAAATACAATAATATTCCTTAAAAATCACTACTGTAACCAAAACGCTTTTACTCAACTGTTTACAGGAGATGTCCCAGGACTGAATCTAGGATCCAGTCCTGTGGTTAGAAAAAGTAATCCATAAAGTAACTAATTGCATTTAACTAGAAATTCACATTGAGCTCAATGTTGCATTGTGTTTGAAATTGTGTTGCCCATTGCAACAACTGTAACTACTGTACTTAAAAGTCTATTGCCTATTTGCAAAGTATTTAAACTAAAGTAATTCATTCTGAGAAAGTATATTTTGTAATGTAATGTATAATGTAATTATAATATAATTTAAAAAATAAAATATCTAAAAATAAATAGTTTAAAAAAATGTAGTAAATCAGTATCAAAAAATAAATATAACAATTAATACATTTAAAAATTGTCATTTACAAAACCTTTGAAATTCACTGAAAAAACCATAGGTTTCAGACATGTTATAGTTAGGAATTAGCATTTAAAAAACCTTTGAAATTCACTGAAAAAACCATAGGTTTCAGGCACGTTATAGTTAGAAATTAGCATTTAAAAAACCTTACAAATTCACTGAAAAAACCATAGGTTTTAGGGACAGTTATAGTTAGTTGGACATTGCACTCGTACACAACCCGTGAAATTCCCCGTTATAGTTAGTTCAGGTAACTATAACTCGCGCTCCACAATGCACTGCTGATGATGTCACATATTACATCACTCATGACATGGTCAGTGACATCACTGATGACATCACTGATGACATCTCAAATGACATCACTGATGACATCACTGATGACATCATCCATGTGATAATTTGATGCATCTTCTCACACCCTAATATAACTTTTGATACACCCACTGTAAATTACAGACTGCCATTGTCAAAACCATAGACACTCCAACACCAATTACTATATACACACTCACTGATTCTTAGGTCTACACACACACATCTACTCACTCACCCGTACAGTCACTCATACTTATAGTCACTCAGTACAGGACTATTATATGCACTCATACACCTATATAAACACTCACACACCGCCACTCATCCATAGAGGTACTCACACACCTAGTCAGTCATGCAAAAAATTAAGCACACACCCATTTACTCACCTATACAGTTATACACACACCAGCTCACTTACTCATACAAATACTAGCACATTCTTACGCACTTATACAATCTCTGATACAAGCACACACTCATCTATACAGTCACTCTCACAATCACACACTCTCGCTCATAGCTATTTATATACTCCAACACACATATATACTGCCTTTCACATATGTACTTACTCACACATGTACCACTGGGACATACATTCACTCACTAACACACTCTTACACACACTTACCCACCCATACAGTCTATTACAGATGCACTCTTGAATCCATCCACCCAGTGAATCACCCACTCACACATCTATGCACAGAGTCGCACACACCCCACCCACACAAACACTCAGGCACCCATACAGATACTCAGACAACCAATCAATAACTCATATAGACACTCATGTAGCTATTCACAAACCCATGCAGCCACTTACACAGCAACAGACAGACGGATACAGACATTCACCCAGTTTAGTCACTAACCCTTGCATTCAGTAAGATACGTTTAGTCACTCACTTATAGAGTCAGTCACGCACCTACTAAATCCTTCATCCACACACTTATACACCTACTCATTCTTCAATACACCTTTCCCTATATATTTAAAATATTTAAACTTTACAGAAACACACAGTCACTGGATGATGTCAATAGTGATGTCATTTGAGATGTCATAAGTGATGTCATCAGTGATGTCACTGACCATGTCATGAGTGATGTAATATGTGACGTCATCAGCAGTGCATTGCGGGGCGCGAGTTATAGTTAGCTGAACTAACTATAACGGGGGAATTTCTATGGTTTTGTATGAGTGAAATGTCCAACTAACTATAACTGTCCCTAAAACCTATGGTTTTTTCAGTGAATTTCAAAGGTTTTTTAAATGCTAATTTCTAACTATAACGTGTCTGAAACCTATGGTTTTTTCAATGAATTTCAAAGGTTTTTTAAATGCTAATTTCTAACTATAACGTGCCTGAAACCTATGGTTTTTTCAGTGAATTTCAAAGGTTTTTTAAATGCTAATTTCTAACTATAACGCCCCTAAAACCTATGGTTTTTTCAGTGAATTTCAAAGGTTTTGTAAATGACAATTTTTAATTGTATTAATTGTTATATTTATTTTTTTGATACTGATTTACTACATTTTTTAAATCTATTTATTTTTACATATTTTATTTTTTAAATTACATTGTAATTACATTATACATTACATTACAAAATATAATTTCTCAGAATGAATTACTTTAGTTTAAATACTTTGCAAATAGGCAATAGACTTTTAAGTACAGTAGTTACAGTTGTTGCAATGGGCAACACAATTTCAAACACAATGCAACATTGAGCTCAATGTGAATTTCTAGTTAAATGCAATTAGTTACTTTATGGATTACTTTTCTAACCACAGGACTGGATTCTAGATTCAGTCCTGGGACATCTCCTGTAAACAGTTGAGTAAAAGCGTTTTGGTTACAGTAGTGATTTTTAAGGAAAATTATTATATTTTAAAAGTTGACACTTAGAAACTTTTTCACATAGAATCACCAATGTTATCCTATGGGAGGAAATTCACTTAGCAGGTAAGTAGTGTTATCGTTACTTTTTCTTACTCAGTGGTGGATCCTGTATCCAGCACTGGTGCATCTCCTGTAAACAGTTGAAAGAATGCGTTTAAGTCATACAGGCGATTTTTAAGGAATATTTGTAGTTTGTGAAAATCGACACTTTGAAACTTTTCTGCTGAAAACCAGACAATGGATTCCAATGGAAGGAAATACAAGTTACTGGTAAGTACGGTTAGAATTACTTTTCAGGGTCAGTGCTGGGCTAAAAGATGCAGCACTGGGTTCTCTCCTGATAACAGGTGAATAAATCGGAATTCGTAGTTCGGCTGATTTTAGAGGAATATTATAAAGTTCCAAAACTCCACACTTAGAAGAATTTCCAAGTGAAACCAGTCAATGTTAGCCTATGGAAGGAAATTCAAGTTACTGGTAAGTACGGTTAAAATTACTTTTCAGGATCAGCACTGGGCTCAAATATGCAGCACTGAGGTCTCTCCTGATAACAGGTGAGTAAATCGGAATTCGTAGTTCTGCTGATTTTAGAGGAATATTTGTATGTTTCAAAAATCGACACTTTGAAACTTTTCTGCTGAAAACCAGACAATGGATTCCTATGGAAGGAAATACAAGTTACTGGTAAGTACGGTTAGTATTACTTTTCAGGGTCAGTGCTGGGCTAAAAGATGCAGCACTGGGTTCTCTCCTGATAACAGGTGAGTAAATCGGAATTCGTAGTTCGGCTGATTTTAGAGGAATATTATAAAGTTCCAAAACTCCACACTTAGAAGAATTTCCAAGTGAAACCAGTCAATGTTAGCCTTTGGAAGGAAATTCAAGTTACTGGTAAGTACGGTTAAAATTACTTTTCAGGATCAGTACTGGGCTCAAATATGCAGCACTGAGGTCTCTCCTGATAACAGGTGAGTAAATCGGAATTCGTAGTTCTGCTGATTTTAGAGGAATATTTGTATGTTTCAAAAATCAACACTTTGAAACTTTTCTGCTGAAAACCAGACAATGGATTCCTATGGAAGGAAATACAAGTTACTGGTAAGTACGGTTAGAATTACTTTTCAGGGTCAGTGCTGGGCTAAAAGATGCAGCACTGGGTTCTCTCCTGATAACAGGTGAGTAAATCGGAATTCGTAGGTCTGCTGATTTTAGAGGAATATTTGTGTGTTTCAAAAATCGGCACTTAGAAACTTTTTCAGCAAAAAGCAGGCAATGATATCCTATGGAAGGAAATTCAAGTTACTGGTAAGTACGGTTAAAATTACTTTTCAGGATCAGTACTGGGCTCAAAGATGCAGCACTGAGGTCTCTCCTGATAACAGGTGAGTAAATCGGAATTCGTAGTTCGGCTGATTTTAGAGGAATATTATAAAGTCATCAGTGATGTCATCAGTGATGTCACTGACCATGTCATGAATGATGTAATATGTGACGTCTTCAGCAGTGAATTGCGGGGGCGCGAGTTATAGTTAGCTGAACTAAATATAACTGCGGAATTTCTCTGGTTTTGTACGAGTGAAATGTCGAACTAACTATAACGTCCCTGAAACCTATGGTTTTTTCAGTGAATTTCTAAAGTTTTTTAAATGCTAATTTCTAACTATAACGTGCCTGAAACCTATGGTTTTTTCAGTGAATATATATATATATATATATATATATTTTTTTTTTTCCACCAAAGGTCCAAGAACTTTTGAGAGCGCACACACGGCAAGCTGAACCACCTGGCTTTCACTTTCTGGCACAATCTTGCATCATTGTTCGCTGGTAACATGTTACAGACCTGACGCGTTTCTAGGCTGCTGCCTTTCATCAGAGGTCGCTCTTGGAATGACTCACAGGCAGTTCTGGTATACTTATTTATAGCATGCCACGCCCTCAGTGGGTTTACTTTTTCGTTGCATGCTGGGTCCCGTAGTTCCCTCCAGAACAAATAATACCTTTAGTAGGTCCTGCTATCGTCATCACTTTCCAAGCATGTTTTCTCCACCCTTAGTGGGCCCCAGAACAAGGTGCAAGTAATTCTCGCCACAGTTCGCCGTGCCGCAAAATGGGTCCGGATCCAGTTCCGACCCACGGCTTCCTTTAATTATCAAGGACGGTGCTGCTCCCCGCGACAGGACTGCTGCGTGATAATTTTTTCCACCAAAGGTCCAAGAACTTTTGAGAGCGCACACACGGCAAGCTGAACCACCTGGCTTTCACTTTCTGGCACAATCTTGCATCATTGTTCGCTGGTAACATGTTACAGACCTGACGCGTTTCTAGGCTGCTGCCTTTCATCAGAGGTCGCTCTGGAATGACTCACAGGCAGTTCTGGTATACTTATTTATAGCATGCCACGCCCTCAGTGGGTTTACTTTTTCGTTGCATGCTGGGTCCGGTAGTTCCCTCCAGAACAAATAATACCTTTAGTAGGTCCTGCTATCGTCATCACTTTCCAAGCATGTTTTCTCCACCCTTAGTGGGCCCCAGAACAAGGTGCAAGTAATTCTCGTCACAGTTCGCCGTGCCGCAAAATGGGTCCGGATCCAGTTCCGACCCACGGCTTCCTTTAATTATCAAGGACGGTGCTGCTCCCCACGACAGGACTGCCGCGTGATAATTTTTTTCCACCAAAGGTCCAAGAACTTTTGAGAGCGCACACACGGCAAGCTGAACCACCTGGCTTTCACTTTCTGGCACAATCTTGCATCATTGTTCGCTGGTAACATGTTACAGACCTGACGCGTTTCTTGGCTGCTGATTTTCATCAGAGGTCGCTCTTGGAATGACTCACAGGCAGTTCTGGTATACTTATTTATAGCATGCCACGCCCTCAGTGGGTTTACTTTTTCGTTGCATGCTGGGTACCGTAGTTCCCTCCAGAACAAATAATACCTTTAGTAGGTCCTGCTATCGTCATCACTTTCCAAGCATGTTTTCTCCACCCTTAGTGGGCCCCAGAACAAGGTGCAAGTAATTCTCGCCACAGTTCGCCGTGCCGCAAAATGGGTCCGGATCCAGTTCCGACCCACGGCTTCCTTTAATTATCAAGGACGGTGCTGCTCCCCGCGACAGGACTGCCGCGTGATAATTTTTACCACCAAAGGTCCAAGAACTTTTGAGAGCGCACACACGGCAAGCTGAACCACCTGGCTTTCACTTTCTGGCACAATCTTGCATCATTGTTCGCTGGTAACATGTTACAGACCTGACGCGTTTCTAGGCTGCTGCCTTTCATCAGAGGTCGCTCTTGGAATGACTCACAGGCAGTTCTGGTATACTTATTTATAGCATGCCACGCCCTCAGTGGGTTTACTTTTTCGTTGCATGCTGAGTCCCGTAGTTCCCTCCAGAACAAATAATACCTTTAGTAGGTCCTGCTATCGTCATCACTTTCCAAGCATGTTTTCTCCACCCTTAGTGGGCCCCAGAACAAGGTGCAAGTAATTCTCGCCACAGTTCGCCATGCCGCAAAATGGGTCCGGATCCAGTTCCGACCCACGGCTTCCTTTAATTATCAAGGACGGTGCTGCTCCCCGCGACAGTACTGTCGCGTGATAATTTTTTCCACCAAAGGTCCAAGAACTTTTGAGAGCGCACACACGGCAAGCTGAACCACCTGGCTTTCACTTTCTGGCACAATCTTGCATCATTGTTCGCTGGTAACATGTTACAGACCTGACGCGTTTCTAGGCTGCTGCCTTTCATCAGAGGTCGCTCTTGGAATGACTCACAGGCAGTTCTGGTATACTTATTTATAGCATGCCACGCCCTCAGTGGGTTTACTTTTTTGTTGCATGCTGGGTCCCGTAGTTCCCTCCAGAACAAATAATACCTTGATTAATGAGCAAACAGCATTGCCAGAAAGCCACCAACGAGTCCCAGAATTGCTCATTAAAGAATCTGAAAATATGAGCCCCCGGGAGTGCAGCATCATTCTTTTGTTTATGGAATATTAAAAGGATAATGGTCATATCCTAACGACTGCACCAGCAGAAAGTGCGCGCTGCTTTTGACCGGTTTGTTTTTGAATTCTAATTGAAGCGGCGGCGCCCGATATGAGAGGCAATATTGAAGATCAAAAACGGCTGCAGAGTGGAAAAGGGGATACTAATCCCTTGCACTGATGTACTGTACATTTGAAGACGATTGCAGCCTGGATTGGCCTGGGACTTCTATTGCGCCTATTGAAGCTCTGTGCTGGAAATTTGCACAGCCTCATGGAATTGGTGAGCATATGTCCAATTATGTACTTCTCATACCGATGCGACTCTGAAACTGAATCAATATTCAGTGAGCTGGGTCCGGAGGCTCCATGTGTTATTTTGGTGAAAACGCATTGACAAGTGCTTGAACTGGGAACTCTAACTATATTGTATTTTTTGAAAAAAATTAGCAATTTCTGGCTATTTAATAACTAAATGGTTGATGTGGATGAAAATAACCGAATGCGGAACAGGTGCAGAAACCTGAACTGTTCAGAAGATTAGCAGTCGGCTACTTTAATATATTTGTGCACCTCATTGTGGTTTTGAAAACAGATACAGCTGTTTCTATATCAGATAAAGTGTCAACCAATGATGAAATTCCAGGATGTGTTTGAAGGATTAATAAGAACTGAACTACGAGTCCCAGAATGCCCCTAGGGTATTTAAAGACACAAGCACGTATTGAAAAATATAGACTACCGTGAACAAAGCCGCAATGGCTGAAACGCACTGGTGGCGTTCTGGCAATGCTGTTTGCTCATTAAAGAATCTGAAAATATGAGCCCCCGGGAGTGCAGCGTCATTCTTTTGTTTATGGAATATATATATATATATATATATATATATATATATATATATATATATATATATATGTACTCACACACCAGAATCCTGTCTGCCTATCCCCGGCAGAACCAACAGGCACGGACCTCAGCCAAACTCGGAAGAAAGTTATTTAAGACTCGATGTCGTGGAGAAACAGTGCAGTTTATTTCCAAATTAATCCATAGAAATACACAGGCATAATGCCTGCCATGACGCGTTTCACTCGACACAGCGAGCTTGATATATATATGTATATA
The DNA here is from genome assembly GCA_963921515.1 of Calotriton arnoldi. Classification (NCBI taxonomy): domain Eukaryota; kingdom Metazoa; phylum Chordata; class Amphibia; order Caudata; family Salamandridae; genus Calotriton; species Calotriton arnoldi. The sequence goes on from CAWUFW010017566.1 coordinate 88,243, forward strand.
TATATATATATATATTGCATAAACGCCTCCTATTTCAACAAAGAAGCGGAACCAGCACTCCGAGGGTTTCTTTCAACTGGCTTTATTTTTCTAAAGTGAATTTCATCCATGCGTTCCGGCTGTTACTCACAGCCTTGTTCACGATGACGAGCAAGTAATCGAATCTTTCGTTGAATACAACCTTCCTCCACAAGACATGCTCATTGAAAGAGGACAACATTTTATATATATATATACATATATATATATATATATATATATAATTGTTTTACAACATGTATATTCACTGAAAATAACAAAGATTAAAGTAATGTTATAGTTAGGTGAAATGCTCAGTAACAACATAATGTTTTAAAGTCAAATAACCAACGTGTGTTCAGCTTAGGGTTTGCTGCCTGTGGCCAAAGGCCATGCATAGCGGGGGGTTCAATTTACGTATGGTAAAAAAATATTTCTTTTATGTTAAAAAACCTAGATATTCACTGAAAAAAACCAGGGTTAAGGTAATGTTATAGCCCGGTTAAATGTTCAGGAACAACATAACATTTTAAACTCAAACCACCACAGAAATTTACCAGTTATAGTTTTAGTTATCTCAAGTAACTATAACTCGTGCCATAAGGTAACTATAACTCGCGCCCCCGCAGTGCACAGTTTTCTCATCAATAATTTAATTGCAAATGTTGCAGAGATTTTGTCAATGATATCATAGAAGATGTCAAGAATCATGTAATATGTGGGGTAATTAGCAGTGCAAGATGATCAGTGATGTCATCAATTATGTCATTTGAGATGCCATGAGTAATGTTATCAATGATGTCATTAAACATGCCTTTAGTGATGTAATATGTGAGGTCATAAGCAGTGCATGACGGGGTCGCAAGTTATAGTTAGCACACTGAACTATAACTGGTGAAGTTCAGTGGTTTTTAATGTTTAAAACCAAAGAAATTCACTCAAATTTGTCACCTAACTATAACCTGTAGGTTTTTTCTGTGAATGTCTTTGTTTTTGTCCTTTAATACAACCAAATATTTAATTGTGCACCTAACTATAACGTTACCTTAACCTTTTTTTCAGTGAATTTCAAGTGTTTTTTAAATTAATATGATTTTAATTAACATCCGAACATCCAGGCACAGCCAGCACAAGTAACGGCGGTGGGGAGGGGCGGGTGTGGGGAGAAAGTGGACAGACAACGGGATAGGGAAAGTCAAATAAAAAAATAATAAAACCACTTACCTTGCGCTCGCCGCACCGACTCAGCAATGCAGTGAGCGCAAGGGATGTGTTTTTTTATTTTTTATTTTACTCTCCCTATTCCGTCATCTGTCCACTACCCCCCACCGCCCCGCTCTACCCCACCGCTGTTACCTAGGCCAGCCGCACCTACTAACATTACCATTACAAATTCTGGATCATCTTCTTGAGAATTTAAAGTAAATAGTGTGACACCAGTACGTGTGTCAACATAATCACGTACACCTGTCTCAGAATGACATGCATCTTGCTGGACTTGCCCAGATTTGACAGTGCTCAACCTAATGGTTTGTTTTGGTTTTCTTCAATTCCCTGTGTCACTGGAGGTAACACAAAGAGGACATTGAGACCTACAATGAAATAACAGTTAACTCCAGATACATTGGAGAACTGACATCCAACCATTTCTACTACTTGCTCCACTTTTCAATTTACAAGTGCTACATCCACACTTAAACCTTGAGATTTATGGATGGTGACAGCATAGGCCAAACATAAGGGAAACTATTCTGTATGCACATACAAATCTTTGACTAACAGGAACCTAGCACTACACCTACCTATTTCTTTTGACTCCTCTGTGTATTCAAATCTTATCAAAATTTACTCAAATTCACTTTTATTGGGATATGTGATGATGCCTATCACATTTCCTGTAGTACCATTCACTATGCCCTCCTTAACATTCAAATTCTGACACAGAACGATTCTCCAGTTTTTACAGAGGCTTACATTTTTTTACCACTGATTGACATAGCTGTAAATTTAAGCCTTGATGCTCCAGCTTGTCTTTACATGGAATGTAAAAAATATCCATTTCTCTAACATAAGCACTTCTGTATTGAACTGTGAATACCTGTCCAATGTTGGCATAAAGCGCACTATCTGTTTGTAACATTTGAGGAGCTCATCGATTACAGGGCCAACGTCCATCCCTTTGCATGAAGCCAACCCCAGTTGGCTTCATGCAAACCTTTGTACACTAGAGTCCATGTCACATTGGCTACGTTACAATATAGTAATAATTTAATTGTTGTAAAATAAAGTAGTATGATTAGGTATGTAGTTTTGAGCTACTACATTTTCAGTACAATACACTACAATATATTGTCAATAGCATGACTGTCGAGTTTAAACGTGATGACTAATTTATTTGCAAATTCAAAGGTACTTCAGAAGTTGTACAACAATATCAAAAGCTCATATAGAAAACAGTGGACAAGCACAGAATGAGGCAGCCCTTCACAAATGGCGTGCAGTAAGTGGGTTATACATGAAAGGGGAGGGTGAAAAAAAGCAAGAGCTGCAAATGACGTCTCGCAGAGGAAGCTCAGAGGAAATTGAGATGGCCATGAAAGGGAAGATGAACAGGACTGTTTAATAAATAACAAGAAAGAGGCATGCCTCACTTAACAAACGTGATGTACCGCTGCTTGAACAGCTCGAGTGCCCATCAGTTTGCAGAAATGCTCCAGCCTGAGTCAAGTCTCCAGGAGAAGCAACTTAAATGGTTGCCTTCACACTGCATCAGTGCTGTCAGTGGCATCATACAAAATGTGCATACTAACCCTTCCCATGCTGTATATTTATTGTCTGATACTATGCCGATTTTATCAATAAGAGAAAACATTTCATGAGATGTGTGCATAATGTTTAACTTCGTCTAGTTGTCATCGAATAGCTGTATGGAAAATTCTATGTAGAATAATGTGGTTGCCGTTTTTAGAACGTTGTCAAAAATGCCAGTCTTTTAGAAATTTGGCATTGTAACAAGCTATAGCAAGCATCACAACATACCCTTATATTGGGAATGTTGGCTTAGCCATCAGAAATTTTCGGGCAAGGACGTCCCACAATGTTTGTTGCAGGGGTCGGACTTCTGTTTTGGGTGTATTTACTGCACCCGCAATTACTGGGAGCATGTGATACCTCAACCTTTGTTAAATTTCGACAGGTCAAACCTGCTAAAAGTTAAGAGGGAAAAACAATATGGTATGTACTGAGGCATGCAGATTTTTGTGTGGTAAGCTCCAAAATCAGCATGTTATTCCCCAAAAACTCAGAATAGGTGGTATTTATTGCTCCTGATAAAATCCAAACCATGGGGCATCAAAATGTATCAGGTGCAATAAATAGCACCTTCAAACTCACACACTCAGAATCAGAGCCTGTGGCTTCTGACGTGGCATTCAGAGTAGTTTTGCCAGTCTGTTTGAGCAGTCCAATATTAACTGATTGGCTCAACATTTAAATCATAGTGCTTTAGAGTATGCCTCAAAGGTTGACTTTTGAATGAGATTATTGCTCGACTGAACCTAACAAATAACTATAAATATCAGCACTAAATAGGAATAAAATCCCCTAGATTTTATTCCTAATGATTAGTGATCCCCTAGTGATTTCCTAGATTTCAATAGCAGCTGGTGGCGTGCTGAGGGGGGCAGTAATAGCCAGAGAGGTGAATCGCCACAGCAGAGATTTGGGACCAGCACATTGTGATGCCGCCATTGCTGCCATCACTGTACAGTGCAGTCTTTTTGGAGAAATTGGGAATAATGAGGCGCAGTCCCTGTTTTAGGCGACAGCACGTGCTAGTCTTATTGGCTCACCACAAAGCAAGTAGGGAGTGCATGATATACCAGGAACGTCGTTTCTTGTGCTTAATACATTTCAATTTGTTTTATTTTGTTAGAAGCTGATTTTATTCGCTATGCTTCTGTCTAATGTATTCTATTGTAATTGCATTTATATAGCACATAATACCCGACATGAGGCATTGAACTGCTTTATGGCGGTACTCACAGTAGTCCTTAACCATAAGTTAGTGGTTAACCCAGTGGTTAATAATAATTATCCTAAATTTGTTGGTTATTGGGTTAGGCTTGTGCTCTGAGGAAACTGATTGGGTTATTAGTTGAGAGGAGTGGAAGTGCCACTCAAATAATAAACACAATCCTTGTCAGTGTGAACTACAAAAAGTCTCTAAATTAACCTGTGCTTAACACTTTGGTAGGTTGGCACAAAGGCAGTCAAGTTTAACTTAGAGGCAATATGTAAAGCATATATGCAGCACACAATCAGTAATAAAGTGAAAACACAACACAAGAAAACTCCCACACCAATTTAGAAAAAAGAGTAAATTGAATAAATAAAATGACACCAAAACAAATGTAATTTAATCAGTAGAATAGGAGTTATGAATTTGTAAAGTTTTTAGTGACAAATAGCTCCTACAAGATCTAAGCACCAACTTCAGGTATCTGGTCGCCCGAGACTGGGGCAAAGTCAAAAGTAAAGGCTGACTGTGATGGAGAGTGGGTCAGATACAAGAGGTGTAGTAGGCACGATCAGACTAAGAAAAGTTCTTGAGAAAAGTCCCAGAGAAGGTAGTGTATCAGCAGGGCCAGGCAGTAGGCAGTATTCAAGAATGCGTTGTCGACGACGGGGAGCCGTTGGACAAGATCTCAGTGAAGCCACTGACAACAGCAGGAAAAAGCTTGGACTGAGAGAAGCTGGATTTGCAGGCCGAGGAGGTCATCTTCGTTGATGGGGTGCTGGTCGTCGTCGAGCCCGGTGAAGATTTCTACATTCAGACTTAGAAGATTTTCTGGAGCTCAGATTCACCCAGCTGGATGAGGCTGCAGGCTATAGCCAAAGAGGGCTCCACCAGGTTGAATACTGGTGCCGGGAGGTTCAGCTGAAGAGGATTCGCCGCTGCAGAGAAGAATGTATCGGGAGCAAAGTCAGGCTGACTGGGGATGTAGAGGATCGTCTAGCAGAGTAGGTCCTGGTCTTCTGTCAGTACTCCAGGCAGTTTTTTGTGGAACATTTTGTAAGTGTGAGGTTTTGGACTTTGGTAGGAGAAGTGTAGACCTGGCATCCTTGGCGTGGTTTTCCCCCTAACTTTTTGCCTTCAGACCTCCTGTTTTGCTGACTTTGTTTTAGCTGGCTTCAGGATTCTGCGCTCTCTACCGCTGCTAACCAGTGCTAAAGGGCTTTTGCTCGCTCCTTAAAACATGATAAGATTGACTTATACCCAATTGGCATATTCAATTTCCTTATAAGTAGCTAGTAAAGTGGGTCTACCTGTGCCCTGGCCCTGAAAACTAAATGCTACTAGAGGGCCTGCCAGGCTCAAACCTTCCTTTTTAATTCATATACGTCACCCCTAGGGTAGACCTTGGAAGCCCAGAGGGCAGAATGCCCTATATTTAAAAGATAGGAAATTTACTTTTGAGTTGTACATGTCCTGGTAGTGAAAAACTCTTACATTTGTTTTTCACTGCTGCAAGGTCTACCTCTCCCATAGGATAATATTGGAGTTACCTTATTACATTTAATAAGCTGCTCTTTCCAAATTGGAGAAGGTAAGCAGTTCATGTTTGGTGTTTTTGGAATTTTAATAAAAAATACTAACTTATGGTGAAATCGGATTTTAATTTACAATTATGAGAATGCCACTTTTAGAAAGTTGGCATTTCCCTGTCTTAGTCATTTGGTTACTGCAGCCTGTCTTTGGGTCACATGACTGGATGTAGCTGATAGTTGAGCTTTGTGTATTCCTCCTAGACAGCCACACACAATAGTCAGCTTATGTGTGCCTGGATGGGCCATCACTGGCAGGATGGGAGGGAGGAGCTGGGCACAGCTTGAATAGCCTGTATCCTGCCTCCGCACAAAGGGCTGCATATTTCCTCTAGTTAGCCTGGATTCTGGCCCAGGAATGCGGGGCACATGTGCACTTCAAAGGCCTGCCTCTAGAAGCTTCTCCCCACTTCATAGGCACAACTGGGTAGAAATACTGGACCTCAAACCTCAGACACCAACTCGTAGGTTAACTTCTGGACCTGTGGACTCTGCCAGGAAGGACTGCTGTGCTGCCAAAGGACTGCTACTTTGCTGGACTGCTGCCTGATAGACTGTTGCCTTGCTGGGATGCTGCCTTGCTGTGCTGACCTGCTGCCTGCTGCTCACTAGCCTCAGTGAGAAATGACTGGACATGCATCTCTTGATGACTGGACCTGCATCTCTTGATCCCAGAACCCAGAGTGACTCCAAGGGCTAGTTGGCTGGCCTCCTGATCTGAAGCCTCAGGGACTCAATAGGCTTCCAACAGCCTTGCACCTGCACCTATGATCCTACCCTGCCAACTGATGTCACCCCTAGTCCTGGACCCTTGGAATTGAGCTTAAGGTGCTCTGCCAGCCTTTGTGGATCCAGCAGAACCTATGCTTCTCCTCTGCTGCGTGGTGCAAAGCCAAGCAGAACTGACACATCGTGGCTGCTGCATGGAACTGGAAAGTTCTTCCCTTCCCTTGTCAAGGCTCCAAACTGTCTGTGGTGATAAAAGGCTAGTGTCAGGGTCCTTTGTGTGTGCTAGAGGCAAGCCCTTTGAAGCGTAAGTGGGGCAGGGTACAGCTCTGCCCCCAGCCATCCTGGGAGGATGGCCCATCCTGCCCCACCTAGTCCCTTTTGTGTCAATGTCTGGGAGAAATACATAATTCCAACAGCAGAGACATTCACAGTCATATTACCCGGGACAGTAGCAGAAGGCACATATGGTTGGAACACGTAAATGCCAACCTTCTAAAAGTAGCATTTTTAGCATTATAGCAAATCTAACTTTGCCAATTCATTTGAGTCTAAACAGCATTTCTCTATCTGCTCCCAACCCAAAGTTAGCACTTATTAAATGTAACCCAGTAATAGTCAATGGCAGAGATTAGCCTTACCACAGTGAAAAATACCTTTACGCATTGTTCACTGCCAGGACATATAAAACTTAAATACATGTGTTCTGCTTTTTAAATACCATGCACCCAGCAGTCAGGGCGTACCTTAGGAGTGACTTATAAGTATTAAAAAGGAAGGTTCAGGCCTGGCAAAAGGTTTATTTTGCCAGGTTGAAATGGCAATTTTAACACTGCACTGCAGGCTGAAATGGTAGACCTGAGACATGTTTTAAAGTGCTACTTTGGTGGGTGGCACATTGAGTGCTGTAGGGCCATTTGTAGCATTTAATTTACAGGCCCTGGGTACAAGTAGTACCATTTACTAGGGACTTACAAATAAATTAAATGTACCAATCAGGTAGATGGCAATTGTACCGTGTTTAGGGAGAGAGCACAAGGATTTTACCACAGCAGGGAATAAGTGCATAGAGTCCTTATGCCAACAATAAAAAAGGCAAACATCTGGGGGAGACTCTGCAAAAGGGCCAACAGTAATGCAATAGATACTTTTTGTAGTGCACAAATAATGGTGTGTAAATATAATGTTTAGCATCCCAGGTCTGTTAATATAGAGAAACTGCATAACCAAATAATATGACGCTATAATTTAACAGTCTATTTGTGGCAAATAAAATCATACCTCTGCCCTTTATCCTTTTATAATCATATTTTTTGTTTATATGTTCTTACCTCCCCTCATCCCACAAAGACAATAGTCGGCCCTCGGACCTTAGGATCTCATTGAGTTCCTGCCTTCAAAGTAACTTTAGTCCTAACTTACCTAAACTTCAAATTGCACTTGGCTGCTCTACTACTCTTTAGCCCTTCATCCCACTATATCTATAAATAATACAGGGAGTGGAATAGCAAACATGGTTAATTAAATGAAGAGTGATGGTAGAGAGGTACTTTTTGACATTCAAAGTTGTTTTCCTAGTATGGCGGTCTTGGCAGTGATAAACAAAGAGGTCTACAATGTATGTACACCATTTTCACTTTCATTAAGACGAAGAATCAGTTCCTCAACAGCTTCAGGGTTCAGAAATAAAAAAAAAGCATTGGCAAAGCTGATATGTCTGTTGTTGATTTTATCAGTGCTGTTTTTGTTTTGTCATAGATTTTACAAAACTTTATAGTTGGGGAAGCTGCAGGGCCCTTATCAATCAAAAGAAAATATAGTGTTCAAAGCAAAAAAACTTTTTTTGGTCTCAAAAACACACATTGCCTTAGTAGTGCCTGGCTCTGAAGGGAATTTTATGTGTGTGGATTGCTCCTTGTGAAAGGGCAGAATGCCATCACTCACTGGGAAGTTGGCCAGCGGCTTAAGTAGGCTGACCCACTGCCCCTGCTGTATGCTGTAATGGGTGGCTGAAAAATTTGAATAACACGTTAACAGACCAATGGATGTGAAGGGCTGGCTGAAAACCCCTAAAAGTAAGTAACTTATGTAAAGAATTTTAGTAAAAGCAAAATATCTTAGCTAATACCAGACATAAAAGCATCCTTGTAAAAGGGTGGTGACCTTTTCTTTTAATATGAAGTTACCAAAAATATTCGGGGCTTCTAGCTTTTGGATTTGACCCAAACAGCAAAACAATGAGCTCTCTCAATTTCATAAGGAAAGTTACAAGTTTAAAATTATTTGGGTCAATTGCAGAAGACTGAATATTTGTGGGAAAGGCCTGATAATTCAGTGTTCTCTGCGTCCCATAAACCTTGAGCTTGACCCTCAACGATTGGCAGTTCTAGCACCCAAATGAAAGATTTGCTGTCCTATATCATGACTGCCATTTTTTGGAAACAGTTCTATAAATACTTAAGTGATCCTTGCTCTTGTAATAGCGATTGACAGAATTCTGACAGAATAGGTTTCAAAACAGAAATAGATTAGGCTTAACAGACTGTTGTATTGATAGAAAGCCATCCAACAATTTAGTTTACTTGTTATTTCCATCTCAACCATCATTAATTTCAGACGTATTAGGGTTGTTCTGCTAGTTTTGTTACTTTGCTTGTTTTGGGCAAGCACTTAAGGATGATCCTTTCAGAGTGGCTGGGGGTTGTTCCAGCTGAACAGGCTACTGCTTTAGATTGCTGTAACTTGTCTTAGACCTACATGCAATAGTGAGTAAGGTGAAGGCTGCAACTGTTGCGCCGCGGGCCGAACCGCGGCCCGCGACGCTGCCCATTTCCTCTTCATGGGCTGCAGTGCAGCCCGCGACGCCTCTCTCTCCTTCTTGAGCGCATCGCGGAGCAACTCGGCGGCCCGCTATTGCCATTTTGGCATCGCGGGTGCGCCCTGTGACGCCTGCTGCCTCTTTGCATCGGGCACGCCGCTGATTTGCACGCCGGCCCGTTAGATGTTTCACATAACATCTTAGGAATACCGCAGTTCCCAGGTGGAGACTGCGGCTTCCAATGCCTTTTTGGGGACACTTGCACTTACCTTTTGCATGGTATTATCCTGTAGGTCTTCTCCTTTGGGGCCACCTTGTTGCCTGTTCTCCTTCTCTCCTTCACAGTCGTGCTCCCAGAGGGCCTTGGGGATAGGTTGTTCTACCTTCCTAACATGGCGGCCTTCCTATTCTGCTCTTCACTCCTTTCCCTATCCAAGATGGCAATGGTCTTCCTGTTTTGTCACTTCGTGTTCCTGTCTTGTCACTTCGTGTTCCTGTCTTGTCACTTCCTGTTCCTGTCTTGTCACTTCATGTTCCTGTTTTTTATTTCCTGTTCTTGGGTATAAAAGGGGGCAGAATCTTTTCCTTACTTGCGTTGCAACACTCCTTGTTACTGTTTGTGTGTCCTCGCTCCTGTTGGTTCCCTGCTCCAGTTTTTGGTGGTCCTTTCATTCCGTTGACGCTCTCCTTCCCTTGGCACCTCCTGCTCTAGTTTGAGTTCCTGTTTATCTCCTGCTCCATCTTGGGCTTCTGGTTTCTCTGTGTTTCCTGGCTCATATCTTCTCCGTCGTTTCTGGAGTCTCCTTGTCATCAGAGGTTTTTCCCTACGGGGTTTTTTTCCTCTTGGGACTCATTTTGGAGGGCACTGGCTGCTTAGGCTTTTCACAGCCGGCAGCACCATGCTACCGGAAGGGGTCGCCCATATCTCGGACAAACCAGGACCCACAAGAGCCGAAGTCGAGAATTGTTCCACCATCTTAAGACCGGTAAGAAAGACTCCAAACGTGACAGCAACGACTATGAAAAACCAACAAAAGCAAAAGAAAGCTAGTCTTTGTCAACCATTTGACATACCATTGAAAAAGCACATACTCCCAATGAAGAGTTAAATGGTTTGTGCTTTAAACCACCCGATTTTTGTGAAAAATCATTGCCCAAGATCACAAACTTGGAGCTCACATGTAGATGAATAAAGTATTGATCATTGTTAGCAAAATGTCAGCTGAAACTTCTAGGCAGCTACTCATGAACTAAGGTGCACACTGAATAGCAGCAGTAGTTGCCTGAACATGTGGCTTGATCACTTCTTGCATTGTGTGATGTGAGCGCCTCAATGCTGGCAGCAGAACATCTGTGAGACTCCTGCCTTATTCAGAGCCATCTTAGTGAATGGAGGGAAGCTCTTCCTTTCTTTGCTCTAATGACAGAGATGCAGGTAGAGTAAGTAGGTGGAAGAATGCAAAGATGTGTATGTGTCAAAGTGGGTGGTAAGAACTGGGCTTCCTTGCTACTCATAGTAAATGTAAAAAATGTAAATCCGTATTTGTAAAGCACGAACTACTCACCCTTACGGGTCTCAAGGCGCTGGGGGCCGTCGTGGAAATTAAGTGAGCTATTGCCCAGAGTCACATGGTGCTGAGCTGAGCTGCCGCCGGGGATCGAACCGTGAGCCCTGTGCTTCGAAGTCAGCTGCCCTGGCCGCTGCACTACACCTCTCCACTAAGTGATTTGATGTGTATTAGGTGCTTTTGTTCACATGTAGGTAGGTGAGATTTTGTGTGTGGACTTGTAACCAGAGTGAGGAACATTAATAGTGCTCTGTTCTGAGCTGACTGTCACTTATCTTTGTGAAAGTAGGTGAGGTCAGTGTGGGCTAAGACAGATTGAACATTATGCAGGTAGAGACGTTGATAACCAGATCTGTGAAGACAGCGGAATACTGGAAGAAGCAGGTGTGAGAGACTGTTTCATAAATCCAGTTTGTTAATGCCAAGAGAATTAATAAGGGTCTCCGCTGAGTGGAACAAGAGGCATAGATCGATCTTGTGAATGTTGAGAAGTTGGAACCGAATGACCGAGGAGGAAGCTGAGCTCTAAGGGACTTTCATGAGTGAAGGGGTAGTGGATGGAGAGGAGCACCAAGAGATGGTACCAGGATATTAATATGCCTGAGATGAAAAGGGAATGCAGAGTAAAAAGAAGGGTAGGGTGTACCATACATCCACAGAGATCTCTAGAAGTATGAAAATAGAGAACAGGCAATTATGATGAGTGGTAATGAAATTGGAGACTTGCCGAGGCATGATCCTTACTAGAGGAGGTTAGAAAGCCTTGGAGTGGAAAGATAGTGTCTGAGGGAGATAAATACTAGCTGCTTTGGGTTTTTGAGATGTGTATGCAGAAGAGAAGGCATATTTTGGAAAAAGTGGCACAATTTCTGAGCTGGTGGGTCTCTACTACAAAAGCTGAAGCAATGGGGGTGTTAGACCTGTCATCCTTAGGGTGGTCTTCCCCCAAGTTTTGCCTGCTTACCTCCTCTCTTTGCTGTTTCTTTTTGTTGGCCTTAGGACTCTGAGCACTTTACCACTACTGACCAGTGCTAAAGTGCATGTGCTTCTCCCCTAAACATGGTAACATTGGTGTATACACAATAGGCATATTTAGTTTACTTGTAAGTCCCTTGTAAAGTGGTATACCGTATACCTAGGGCCTGTAACCTAAATGCTACTAGTGGGCTTGCAGCACTGATTTTGCCACCCACACAAATAGCCCTTGAAACCTGTCTCAGGCTTGCCATTGCAGGGCCTGTGTGTGCAGTTGACTACCACTTCGACTTGGCATTTAAAACTATTTGCCAAGCCTTATACTCTCCTTTTATTACACACAAGTCACCCCTAAGGTAGGCCCTAGGTAGCCCATAGGGCAGGTTACTGTGTAAGTAAAAGGGAGGACACGTACTGTTAAGTTTTGCATGTCCTAGTCGTTGCAAACACCCACATTTGTTTTTCACTGTGGTGAGGCCTACTCCTCTCATAGATTAGCATTGGGAATACCTTAAAACACTTTTAAGCTGTAATTCCTGATCAGAAAAGAGTAGCTGCATCATGTTTTATATCTTTGGAATGCTAATGATAAATCCTCTTTGATGGTAAAGTTGGATTTAACAATACTATTTTAGAAATGCCACTTTTAGAAAGTGGGACTTTCTCTGCTCTTACTGTTTTGTGTGCCTGCAACCTGTCCCCAATACACGTCTGGGGTGGGTGACAGCTATACTTTGTGCATTCCCTCTAGAAAGCCATAAACACAGGAAGGGTGGGTGTGACAGATAACTCATCTGCATTCTGTTAGCTCTTCCTAGGCAGGGAGAGCGGGGGGAGCTGAAACTTACACCTGAATAGGCAGTGTCCTGTTTTCCACACAAAGGGCTGTTTACCCCCTACCGATAGTCTGTAGGCAGGGCTGGGGAAAAAAGGACCTGTGCACACTTCAAAGACCCTTCTTTGAGGTCAACCCCACTTCAAAGGCACAACTGGGTATAAGTACTGGGCCTCTGACCTGTCCAAGACAGTACACTACTGGACCTGTGAAGAACTCTGCCAGGAGTAAAGACTGCTGTGGTACAAGAATTGCCACTCTGCTTGACTGTTTCTCTGTAAGAACTGCTTTTTTGCTTTGCTGTGCTACCATGCTCCCTGCTGATCTCTGCCCTGATGAGGACAAGGACTGGACCCTTATCAATTGAACCCAGAGTGACTCCAAGGACTTGCTGGCTTGCCCCTTGTTGAAGTCTCCAGACAATCAAAGACGTCCGACAAACCCTGCAGCTGCACCTGGACTCTGCCATCTGTGAGTGAGTCCTGCCCTGCCAAGTGGTGCCAATCCAGTCCTGGGCCCTTGAAAGTGAGCTTCTGTTGGGCAGAACCATCAAAATCGATGCAGTGATGACTTTGAGCCGATCGGAAATGACACATTGCCCTTCGACGCCGACGCAGGCGCTGACCAATGACATCACTTTGATGGACTGCATGGCTTGACGATGGCAGAGCAGCTCGATGACGCATCACCTGCATCATAAAGGGGTTCGTCGATGAAGCCTTCATTGCCTGCGTGGAGCGGAACCAACACATCGAGTCTTCAGTGTCTAAATTTCCTCAATCCCAGGTACTTTTTCAGCGGGCCTGCATTAGTCCTGTAGCCAGCCTGCCCTCCATCGCTGTCGGACTGAACTTTGGATTCCCTCTGGTCCAGTGCGACCCCTAAACGCTATTTAGGTCTGTGTACTACATTTTGACTTATTCTATAAAAAAATCATAACTTGGTTCTACTTATTGTTTTTTTCTCGTTTTGGTCTTGTTTTACTCATAAAAATATAATCTATCTTTCTAACCCTTTGTGGAATACTTTTGTAGTGTTTTCATTGCGTTACTCTACTCTGTGTGTGTGTTTCACAAATACTTTACACATTACCTCTACTGACTGCTCTGTGCCAAGCTACCAGAGGGTGAGCACAGGATATCTTTTGGTGTGTATCTAGCTTACCCTGACTAGAGAAGGGGTTTCTGCGTCTACAGGGTGCATACTCTGACAACCAGAAACCCTATTTCTAACAGGGGGTTGGAAAATATGGAGAATGGAAGACGATACTAAGAAAATAATTATACTATTGCCATGGGCCAAGAGGTGAATGATCTGTCCTGCAATAGATTCTGACAAGGCACATATGGAGTTGAATAGAAAGTGAGTGAGGGACGTTGAAGATGATGTAAGAGGTAGTCATTAGACATTTGCAAACTGAAGGTGCTCTGCATGATTTCTGAGGATGCATTGAGAGGGATGTTGTGTGGTTTTGGAATAATGGTGATTATATATGGTCGAATGCCATGATGAGAACTATAAAACAGATCCTGATGTCTTATAGATGTTATTTCCTTTGAATGATCAGCCATTTGCAGAGGAGAGGGTGTATTGTGATTTTTGTCTGGTTATTGCTGAGTTTGGGGATGAGGTCAGAGGGAAGTTTGGAAGGCACTAAAAACTCCATTCATTAGCTATCATCCTACTGGAGTCAATGCCTAGTCGGTCGTGGTAGGATTGGAATCTTTGAATAATGGATTAAAGTGAAGGTGTGAAGTGAATATAAGGTAGCAAATGCTGATTGCATGAGTTATGTTTACGGTATCTGGAATTCAAGGAGGGTAGATAGGGTTTTGGTGAGCCTTGGTTGCAGGCTGAGCTGTGAGTAAAGTGTGAACTTAAGTTTGTTCAGGGAATCATGTGGACTAGTGATTGAAATTAATTTGAATTCCTTGTGCTTGCTAACACCATCAGCCTCATTTTAATGTGGTTAGAATTATTTGACAGCAATGCTGATTAGGGGAAATACTGTTACTGCAAGGTCAAAGTTTCCCCCAGACTGGTTTTATTATACAATTCCAAGTTTCTCAAGTCACAATGGGAAACACCTCACAGTTTTTTTCAGTACAGTAAAACTGTTGCCTGTTATTCCTCTCTTCGATCTATTTTGCCTTGAATAGTCAAGCTGGTAATACCTGTAAGAATTTCCGCGTGGGAAGATCACAGGTCCAAGAGCAATGTGCACCTGAGTTGAATCTGAAATCTGATGTAGATACCTTTGTATGTACCAATACTATTTGCACCAGTGCTTAGTTTGTAAAAAAAAAAAAAGAACCAGGACCCTCGTTAGGAGGCCCCTACAGCTTCCACCATACATTGCACCTGCTAGCACTGCCAATCGCATTACCAACACAATTACTAATCATCACAATCTTAAAAGTGTGACAATTCAGCCTATTCTAGGCCCCCAAAGCTAAAAGAAAGCCTTGGGCGTCAGTCAATAGTCATTGTTAACAGTGCCACCATGTGGCAGACTGGTACAAGCCCCGGTGTTGACAATTAAGTGCCGGTGCTGAGCACCGGAAACCACCGGCTCAAATTAAGCACTGATTCGCACTCAACTCCAACTTCATTGCAGGGTTCAAAATGAGCTCATATGTGCCTTACTGTAATGTGACATCATCTTGCGTTGACTGTTCAGTGTTGTCTACTAATACATAATATTTTACAAATGCTAGAAATATCGTCTTCATTGTGCATGTTCTCCCATGTTTATAAACCTTTCATGTGTATAATTTAAAGTAATTGTACATATTAAGAATGAAGGACCATATTTTCTAACTTTTTTTCATAGTTAGGTTTTATGTAAGGTACATTTATTTTAATGTATATTTGTTCCATATTTGTACCATCTGGCCGGTCTGCCTTGCATATTTCTAGTCAGCTAATTTTTTTGTTCTGAATGCAGATTGGATTTTCAACTGAAAACAATCATTTTCTTTCGCCCTTTCAATTTTTCATGAACATGGAACACTCCCTTCCAATTCAGCATACCTTGTGTATGCGTTCAGGATCATGTATAAACTACATTCCCCAGCTTTTATTGGTGAACACTATGATTATATGGTTTTGTGTCATTTTCTATTGATAAATATATGTTGTAATTTCTTGTTACGTTCTCAGAAAAACGTGGGAAGTCATGTTTATATCATCACCTCACCACTAGAAGCCATTTTCTGAAATGAATTGTGTCTGTGACATGGTGCCTGCAGTTATCAGTTTCTTTCTGTCACTGCTATCTGTAAGGGGTATTAGTAGTTCTTTTGAAACATTATCCCAGCATTTTTCATCTTTAGGCAGGCTCTCATTGTGTTTCCCTAGTCAAATCGTTGTTTTCATTTTCTGTAACAAAAAGGCAGCTGTTTAGAAGTAAGTGCCCAAGAGCTTGTAAAATGAAGGCATGTAGTGAAAGGGGAACTGGAAAAATCCTGCATAAATCACCATAGGACATATACATATGCGACCTCCTCACCGCTTCCAAGTATGGACACGGGCACCCAGCCGTGAAACTTCCAGCCTGTTAGGTTTACTACGGACTGCCCTGAACAAACAAGGGGATTAGCTACACATACAAAAGCACAATTTGCAGAGCCTGTCAGAGAAATGGTGGAAATGCGCTTGTGAAGCACATTTGTCATTATATAATTTATACATCAGATGGACTCCTCTTTTTTCACCAGTTTAGGGCATGACTGCTGCTCGAATCGTTTAACCCATGGGCTAAGGCACCGTGCTTAAATGCTGCCTGGATGCCGCAGGTTCCTGGAAACACAAAACTAGCAAAATATTGTTTTACTCCTGCCTTTGCTGCTCCTCAGTGGCTTCTTGCGAAATCAAGCGCTACTTCCAAACTACTCTTATTCAAAGGAATGAGTCCGAAAGTTGTTTGTAGTGGAAGAGGCCTGCAGAGAAATAATCCTGCAACGAAGTTTACAGTAAAAAAAAATCGTATTTGGCAGTCTCAAAATATAACTTGAAGTTAGGTAATTCTGTGTAAGAGCAGTCTCCTGTACTGGTCCATCTTTTTGGAAACATTGTTGCATGCCCTGTTACACAATGATAACAATATTAACAACAGCAATTCTACTACTAATAGTACTCCGATCCAAGCTAGCATTCAATTCAAATCTTTATGTATGGCTCACAAAGCCATGAATTGTAAGGGTCCAGCCCTACTTAGAACACTCGCAAAAACAACAGTTGATGGACAGAATGCAGAACAATGTCATACATTCACCCCAGTACAGAGATCTGGGCCTAAATACATCGTTTTTTTGCTCACCATGCCATTCCAGTTTGAACCCAGCCATATGCAAATCAGTCTTGACCCTGTGCCTCATGGGAACAGTCCAGCCAAAACTGCCAAGCAGGGTCAAGACTGATTTGCATATGGCTGGGTCCAAACTGGGGTGGCGTAGTGGGCAAAGGAACGATGGATTTAACCCAGATCTTTTGACTGGGGGAGAATGTTTGCATTGTCAGCATTCTGTCCATCATTTGTTTGCTGTAACACTTTTCACCCTAAGTGGGATGGGTATGCCCAGACGTGGGTCCCTTGCTCACTGTGCCACTGGATTCAAGCTAGCCTGGCTGAAGAAGGGTGATATACCCTGAAACCGGTCCCAGGATGCTTGTTTCCGGTCAGGGAGGACCTGGCCTGGCAGTTCGGTCTGGACTGTTCCCATGGGGCACAGGGTCAAGACTGATTTGCATATGGCTGGGTCCAAACTGGGGTGGCGTAGTGGGCAAAGGAACAATGGATTTAACCCAGATCTTTTGACTGGGGGAGAATGTTTGCATTGTCAGCATTCCGTCCATCATTTGTTTGCTGTAACACTACTTAGAACACTCATCCCCCCATACGTGCCCGAAAGGTCTGTTAGATCCTCCTCAGACCTGCTCATGAAGACAACAAGGATAAAGAGATTCAGATGGGGAGGAAGATCGTTCTCGCTCCTAGTGCCAAGGATGTGGAACTCTCTAACCAAAGAAATGAGACTGCTAAGTGATGAACTAAGTTTCAGAAAAAAACTAAAAACGTGGCTGTTCCCCGTATGATCTTCTAATTCCCTCACACTTCACCGCTTTCTTCCCAGCGCTGGGAAGCCCTTGAGTAGCTATGCACTTTATAAATCCATAAACATACTCCTACTAATAATAACACTAATAATAATAATAATATCTGTTGTTAGAACCAATGGTGTCTCAGCCACTGGCATGCACGTCAATTCACCAAAATGCCATGGGTAGCGGAAGTGACATCACACGCCCTTTCACCTCCACTTTCACTTACACACATGCTTAGATATACACACACATTCACACTTACACACACTCTCACATAAACACACTGTCACCTGCAAGCACGCACACAACATACATTTAAAAGCATTTTTTACATACCTCAGCTGCAAGTGAGGGTCATTTTTCAGCTAATTGAACTCCATTTTTACAACACTAAGAGTGAAAAATATTATATACATGTATATTATCTACTGGCGGTCGCCAGTAGATAGTTATAGTTAGGACCTATTTTCCATAGGAAATCCACAACATTCTATTTGAAATAACGTTGGCGCCGGTTGACGAATCTTTGCGAAAGTTTCCAACTTGTTGGGCGCTCCGGTCCGCTCCTATCCTGAAAGTCTCGGGGTGATTCATCAAGCGGGGGCCGAGAAAAAGGGGGTCCCAAAACGCGTTTTCCCCATTTATTTTCCATAGGAACCTTTAGTCGCAGCTACAGCCCGAACTGCTGAACGGAATTACACCAAATTTGGCAAAAAGGTAGCCCTTGGTTCAGTGTCGTGCCTTTTGCTTAAATGGTGTAAATCTGTTCAGTAGTTTCTGAGAAAATCACAAATAAAATCACATATATCTCTGGCCGTAGGGTCCGCGTACCCTCCCGATCACGAGCTGCATGCTAATTGGCTGTCAACACTCCAAATCAGGAAGTGTTGGCAGCCATTTATCCTCGGTAGAACCGAGGGACAGAAACAAGTGCGCAAAGCGTAAAAGGGGCAGGGTAGAAACACCCTGACCCCTAGGTCTGCTCAGGGGGTCCCACAAGTACCCCCTGGGCAGAAAAAATCATTTTTTTTTAAATCGGCGAGATGCGCTTAGGGTGCGCGGATCCCGCCGATTAAAAAAGAAACAAGTGCGTAAAACGCACAAAGGGGGCAGGGTAGAAACACCCTGACCCCTAGGTCTGCTCAGGGGGTCCCACAAGAACCCCCTGGGCAGAAAAAAGCATTATTTCTTTTAAAAAAAAATCGGCGGGATGCGCTTAGGGTGCGCGGATCCCGCCGAAAAAAAAAAAAAATTGAAGCGCGGTCTCCTGCGCCTCGATGTTAATTTGCCCCCAGGTGGCCCAAGTCCCGAGGGCATGCGGCGGTGGGTTTAGATTTATATGGGGAGGCCTCTAAGGCCTCCCAGCACCCGAGGACCGCCACCCCGGGGCTTCTTTTTTCATTTTTAATAACATGTGTGGGGGCTCCAGCCCCCACACGCCCGGGACCGCCACCTCCCAGGGCACTTAGAAAATAAATGTGGGGGTCCGTTTCGGACCCGAAGCCCCGGGGACCACCACCTCCCGGGGCTTTGCAGATGGTGGGAGGGGCTGCGCGGCCCCCTCCTGGAGCCCTCCATGGCCCTGGGGACCACCACCCCCAGGGTCAGCTCCTGCAGTGTCCCGGGGTGCCTACCCCCGGGACACTGTAGTTTGCAATGACAGGACAGGAGCCTCGCGGCTCCCGTCCTGTCATTGCAAACTGCTTTGAATTTTGGAAGAGAGCAGGAAACCTGCTCTCTTCCAAAATTCAAAGCACATTGCTTTCCACACGGGGAGCTGCATGTTAGCAGCTCCCCATGTGGAAAAGCAATGCCGACTCCCGCAGGAGGCGGGGAGCCGGCAGGGTCCGTGGGGAGTTGGGGTCCCCCACGGACCCCAAAGGATAGGGCCAGCCCCGGGGATGGGGTCCCCGGGGCAAGTAGTGGCCCGGGAGGGGCCACGCGCCCCCCTCCCCAAATGTTATTTAAAAAAAAAAAAAAAAAAAGGCCGGCCCCGGGAGATGGGGTTCCCGGGGCCATAAGTGGCCTGAGGAGGGGGCAACGCACCCCCCCTCCATAAGTTTTATTTAATAAAAAAAAGAAGGCCATGCCCCGGGGATGGGGTCCCGGGGCCGATTAAGGCCTGGGGAGGGGGCCACGCGGCCCCCTTCCAAATTAAAAATATATATATATATATTAGGGGCAGGCCCTGGGGGATGGGGTCCCCAGGGCCAAAAAATTAGAAAAAGAAGGGGGCCACACAGCCCCCTTCTTAAAAAACAAATAAACAAAAATACCGGCATCGCGCCGGAGGCTACGCCCCTCCTTGGAGCACTCTGCAAACGCGCCCCCTGGCGCGTTTGCAGATGAGAACGAATTCCCCTTGAATACTGGGGGTCCTGGGGGCCAACTAGCCCACCAGGAACCTCCAGTATGCGCCAGGGGCTGCGTTGCAGAGAGGTGTACAGAGGCCACGCCCCTTTTACACCTCTCTGCAACGCAGCTCTGTGGCGCTTTTGGAGGTACATGGTGGGCTAGTTGGACTCCAGGGACCCTCAGGATTCAAGGGGACTTAATCCCCCAACTTAAAATGCGCCACGGGCGCGTTTGCACAGTGGTGAAGGGAGGGCGGGACTTCAGGTGACATGTGTGCAAACAGGCCCGTGGCGCGTTTAAGATGGGGAATTAAATCCCCTTCAATCCTGAGGGTCCCTGGGGCCAACTAGCCCACCAGGTACGTCCAGAAAGCGCCACAGAGCTGCATTGCAGAGAGGTGCAAAAGGGGCATGGCCTCTGAACACCTCTCTGCAACGCAGCTCCTGGCGCATACTGGAGGTACAGGGTGGGCTACTTGGACCCCAGGGACCCTCATGATTCAAGGGGACTTAATCCCCCAACTTAAAACGCGCCACGGGGCGCGTTTGCACAGATGTCACCTCAGGCCCCGCCCCCTCCCTTCACCATTGTGCAAATATTCCTCTAAAATCAGCCGAAAGGCGAATTCCGATTTACTCACCTGTTATCAGGAGAGAACCCAGTGCTGCATCTTTTAGCCCAGCACTGACCTTGAAAAGTAATTCTAACCGTACTTACCAGTAACTTGAATTTCCTTCCATAGGCTAACATTGACTGGTTTCACTTGGAAATTCTTCTAAGTGTGGAGTTTTGGAACTTTATAATATTCCTCTAAAATCAGCCGAACGATGAATTCCGATTTACTCACCTGTTATCAGGAGAGAACCCAGTGCTGCATCTTTTAGCCCAGCACTGACCTTGAAAAGTAATTCTAACCGTACTTACCAGTAACTTGTATTTCCTTCCATAGGAATCCATTGTCTGGTTTTCAGCAGAAAAGTTTGTGTCGATTTTCACAAACTACAAATATTCCTTAAAAATCGCCTGTATGACTTAAACGCATTCTTTCAACTGTTTACAGGAGATGCACCAGTGCTGGATCCAGGATCCACCACTGAGTAAGAAAAAGTAACGATAACACTACTTACCTGCTAAGTGAATTTCCTCCCATAGGATAACATTGGTGATTCTATGTGAAAAAGTTTCTAAGTGTCAACTTTTAAAATAGAATAATATTCCTTAAAAATCACTACTGTAACCAAAACGCTTTTACTCAACTGTTTACAGGAGATGTCCCAGGACTGAATCTAGGATCCAGTCCTGTGGTTAGAAAAAGTAATCCATAAAGTAACTAATTGCATTTAACTAGAAATTCACATTGAGCTCAATGTTGCATTGTGTTTGAAATTGTGTTGCCCATTGCAACAACTGTAACTACTGTACTTAAAAGTCTATTGCCTATTTGCAAAGTATTTAAACTAAAGTAATTCATTCTGAGAAAGTATATTTTGTAATGTAATGTATAATGTAATTACAATGTAATTTAAAAAATAAAATATGTAAAAATAAATAGTTTAAAATAATTTAGTAAATCAGTATCAAAAAAATAAATATAACAATTAATACATTTAAAAATTGTCATTTACAAAACCTTTGAAATTCACTGAAAAAAACCATAGGTTTCAGACATGTTATAGTTAGGAATTAGCATTTAAAAAATCTTACAAATTCACTGAAAAAACCATAGGTTTCAGGCACGTTATAGTTAGAAATTAGCATTTAAAAAACCTTACAAATTCACTGAAAAAACCATACGTCTTAGGGACAGTTATAGTTAGTTGGACATTGCACTCGTACGAAACCCGTGAAATTCCCCGTTATAGTTAGTTCAGGTAACTATAACTCGCGCCCCAGCAATGCACTGCTGATGACGTCACATATTACATTACTCATGACATGGTCAGTGACATCACTGATGACATCACTGATGACATCTCAAATGACATCACTGATGACATCACTGATGACATCATCCATGTGATAATTTGATGCATCTTCTCACACCCTAATATAACTTTTGATACACCCACTGTAAATTACAGACTGCCATTGTCAAAACCATAGACACTCCAACACCAATTACTATATACACACTCACTGATTCTTAGGTCTACACACACACATCTACTCACTCACCCGTACAGTCACTCATACTTATAGTCACTCAGTCCAGGACTATTATATGCACTCATACACCTATATAAACACTCACACACCGCCACTCATCCATAGAGGTACTCACACACCTAGTCAGTCATGCAAAAATTAAGCACACACCCATTTACTCACCTATACAGTTATACACACACCAGCTCACTTACTCATACAAATACTAGCACATTCTTACGCTCTTATACAATCTCTGATACAAGCACACACTCATCCATACAGTCACTCTCACAATCACACACTCTACGCTTATAGCTATTTATATACTCCAACACACATATATACTGCCTTTCACATATGTAGTTACTCACACATGTACCACTGGGACATACATTCACTCACTAACACACCCATACACACACTCACCCACCCATACAGTCCATCACAGATGCACTCTTGAAACCATGCACCAAGTGAATCACCCACTCACACATCTATGCACAGAGTCACACACACCCCACCCACACAAACAATCAGGAACCCATACAGATACTCAAACAACCAATCAATAACTCATATAGACACTAATGTAGCTATTTACAAACCCATGCAGCCACTTACACACCAACAGACAGACGGATAAAGACATTCACACAGTTTAGTCACTAACCCATGCATTTAGTAAGATACGTTTAATCACTCACTTATAGAGTCAGTCACGCACCTACTAAATCATCCATCCACACACTTATACACCCACTCATTATTCAATACACCTTGGCATATATATTAAACATATATAAACTTTATAGAAACACACAGTCACTGCATGATGTCATCAGTGATGTCATTTGAGATGTCATCAGTGATGTCATCAGTGATGTCACTGACCATGTCATGAGTGATGTAATATGTGACGTCATCAGCAGTGCATTGCGGGCGCGCGAGTTATAGTTAGCTGAACTAACTATAACGGGGGAATTTCTATGGTTTTGTACGAGTGAAATGTCCAACTAACTATAACGCCCCTGAAACCTATGGTTTTTTCAGTGAATTTGTAAGGTTTTTTAAATGCTAATTTCTAACTATAACGTGCCTGAAACCTATGGTTTTTTCAGTGAATTTCTAAGGTTTTTTAAATGCTAATTTCTAACTATAAATTGCCAGTGAATATATATATATTTATTATACTATGTATACATGTGAAAATGTCTCGGTCCCCTGTTTGCCTCGGTGGCACGGAAAAAATGGGTGGAACTGACGTCAGCACGCCGACGAGGTCCTCTTATGGCTCCGATGATGTCATACGGTGTCGCGAGCGGAGCCGTGCTATTATGACGTCCTCATTGACGTGGGAGAGCTAGGAAAGAATTTCCGTGGAATGCTGGTGCAGGGGATATTCACCTAAGTGTTCAGGCTAGTCCTTTGGGAGCAACTGTTTATGTTGCCACTCCAGAAACCGAAACCAGTGATCCGAGGGCAGAGGCCTGGCAGATGGCACACGAGGTGGGGTGCCCAGTCGTGTGCACCGGCGGGGCAGCGAAGTGACAAGCACCACAACCCACAAAAAAGGTAACGAGGGCACTGAATAACACAGGATCTTCTCTTTGTATCTGGCAGGAACAACGAAGTTAAAATGCCCTAGTACCAAAATGTAGAATTAGTGCTACAACGGTCTTCAAGAGGACCTGCGATGCCGCTTCTGCCTCCCGTACCCTGGAGGCGGCACATGGGTCACGCGGTACGGTCATACTGCGGTGGGACGCACACTCGTTGACCTCTCATGGCACTGCTCCACACTTCAGGGAGGACGCTTTCCATTAGCTATGTTTTCTGATGACATGTTGCGCCGGCCCTGTCCAACAACAGAACTCCTTTAGATCCACACAGACTCTTCCACTCTCTCACCAGAAGTGAAACCAGGCCACGCGGACACTTTCACAATACAACAGCCGGGAATGCACTTTTCGGTAAAAAACCACATTCCTTCCTCCTAATTAATCAAATAAACGTCTCACTGAAGAACAGGGGCCAGCTTCGATCGGTAAACAGCCGTTACAACGACTTTTTACTTTGCGATACCATTACAACGCATGCATTACCACGCATGCGTTGTACATCACGAAGTCATTACTACGCATTTTTTTAGCACGCATGGTCATTTACCATGCATGCCTTTACAACGAATTTTGTTGTAAAGGTATGTATGGTAAATGACCCTGCGTTCTAAAAAACATGTAGAGCGATCCATGTCGTTGTAAGGAAACAGAGGCTGTTCCGTTTCCTCACAACGACGTGCACCGCCCCTCAGAGACGACGTGAAGCAGGAACCACGAGGAGAGAGGAACCACGAGGAGTGAGAGGTAAGGGGATTGGGCATGGGGTGGGGGTTTCTTTTCTAGGGTTTAGGGTAGTGCAGTGGTGTTTGGATGGTGTAGGGGGTCGTGCTGGGGGTAGTGTTTTAGGGTTTAGGGTAGAGCAGTGGTGTTTGGGTAGTGTAGGGGGTCGTGCTGGGGGTAGTGTTTTAGGGATTAGGGTAGTGCAGTGGTGTATGGGTAGTGTAGGGGGTCATGCTGGGGTAGTGTTTTAGGGTTTAGGGTAGTGCAGTGGTGTTTGAGTAGTGTAGGGGGTCATGCTGGTGGTAGTGTTTTAGGGTTTAGGGTAGTGCAGTGATGTTTGTGTAGTGTAGGGGGTCATGCTGGGGGTAGTGTTTTATGGTTTAGGGTAGTGCAGTGGTGTTTGGGTAGTGTAGGAGGTCGTGCTGGGGGTAGATTTAGGGTTTAGGGTAGTGCAGTGGTGTTTGGGTAGTGTAGGGAGTCGTTCTGGGGGTAGTGTTTTAGGGTTTAGGGTAGTGCAGTGGTGTTTGTGTAGTGTAGGGGGTTGTGCTGGGGGTAGTGTTTTAGGGTTTATGTTAGTGCAGTGGTGTTTGGGTAGTGTAGGGGGTAGTGCTGGGGTAGTGTTTTAGGGTTTAGGGTAGTGCAGTGGTGTTTGTGTAGTGTAGGGGGTAGTGCTGGGGGTAGTGTTTTAGGGTTTAGGGTAGTGCAGTGGTGTTTGGGTAGTATAGGGGTTCATGCTGGGGGTAGTGTTTTAGGGTTTAGGGTATGGCAGTGGTGTTTGGGTAGTGTAGGGAGTCGTGCTGGGGTAGATTTAGGGTTTAAGGTAGTGCAGTGGTGTTTGCGTTGTGAGGGGGTCGTGCTGGGGGTAGTGTTTTAGGGTTTAGAGTAATGCAGTGGTATTTGTATAGTGTAGGGGTTTAGGGTAGTGCAGTGGTGTTTGTGTAGTGTAGGGGGTCATGCTGGGGGTTGTGTTTTAGGGTTTAGGGTAGTGCAGTGGTGTTTGTGTAGTGTAGGGGGTAGTGTTTTAGGGTTTAGGGTAGTGCAGTGGTGTTTGTGTAGTGTAGGGGGTCATGCTGTGGGTAGTGTTTTAGGGTTTAGGGTAGTGCAGTCATGTTTGTGTAGTGTAGGGGGTCATGTTTTAGGGTATAGGGTAGTGCAGTGGTGTTTGGGTAGTGTAGGGGCCATGCTGGGTTTAGTGTTTTAGGGTTTAGGGTAGTGCAGTGGTGTTTGGGTAGTGTAGGGGGTCGTGCTGGGGGTAGTGTTTTAGGGTTTAGGGTAGTGCAGTGGTGTTTGTGTAGTGTGGGAGGTCATGCTGGGGGTAGATTTAGGGTTTGGTGTAGTGCAGTGGTGTTTGGGTAGTGTAGGGAGTCTTGCTGGGGGTAGTGTTTTAGGGTTTAGGGTAGTCCAGTGGTGTTTGTGTAGTGTAGGGAGTCATGCTGGGGGTAGTGTTTTAGGGTTTAGGGTAGTGCAGTGGTGTTTGGGTAGTGTAGGGGGTCGTGCTGGGGGTAGTGTTTTAGGGTTTAGGGTAGTGCAGTGGTGTTTGGGTAGTGTAGGGGGTCGTGCTGGGGGTAGTGTTTTAGGGATTAGGGTAGTGCAGTGGTGTATGGGTAGTGTAGGGGGTCGTGCTGGGGTAGTGTTTTAGGGTTTAGGGTAGTGCAGTGGTGTTTGAGTAGTGTAGGGGGTCATGCTGGTGGTAGTGTTTTAGGGTTTAGGGTAGTGCAGTGGTGTTTGTGTAGTGTAGGGGGTCATGCTGGGGGTAGTGTTTTATGGTTTAGGGTAGTGCAGTGGTGTTTGGGTAGTGTAGGGGGTCGTGCTGGGGGTAGATTTAGGGTTTAGGGTAGTGCAGTGGTGTTTGGGTAGTGTAGGGAGTCGTGCTGGGGGTAGTGTTTTAGGGTTTAGGGTAGTGCAGTGGTGTTTGTGTAGTGTAGGGGGTTGTGCTGGGGGTAGTGTTTTAGGGTTTATGTTAGTGCAGTGGTGTTTGGGTAGTGTAGGGGGTAGTGCTGGGGTAGTGTTTTAGGGTTTAGGGTAGTGCAGTGGTGTTTGTGTAGTGTAGGGGTAGTGTTGGGGGTAGTGTTTTAGGGTTTAGGGTAGTGCAGTGGTGTTTGGGTATTGTAGGGGTTCATGCTGGGGGTAGTGTTTTAGGGTTTTGGGTATGGCAGTGGTGTTTGGGTAGTGTAGGGGGTCGTGCTGGGGTAGATTTAGGGTTTAGGGTAGTGCAGTGGTGTTTGTGTTGTGAGGGGGTCGTGCTGGGGTAGTGTTTTAGGGTTTAGAGTAATGCAGTGTTGTTTGTATAGTGTAGGGGGGTTTAGGGTAGTGCAGTGGTGTTTGTGTAGTGTAGGGGTCATGCTGGGGGTAGTGTTTTAGGGTTTAGGGTAGTGCAGTGGTGTTTGTGTAGTGTAGGGGGTAGGGTTTTAGGGTTTAGGGTAGTGCAGTGGTGTTTGTGTAGTGTAGGGGTCATGCTGTGGGTAGTGTTTTAGGGTTTAGGGTAGTGCAGTCATGTTTGTGTAGTGTAGGGGGTCATGTTTTAGGGTATAGGGTAGTGCAGTGGTGTTTGGGTAGTGTAGGGGTCATGCTGGGTTTAGTGTTTTAGGGTTTAGGGTAGTGCAGTGGTGTTTGGGTAGTGTAGGGGGTCGTGCTGGGGGTAGTGTTTTAGGGTTTAGGGTAGTGCAGTGGTGTTTGTGCAGTGTGGGAGGTCATGCTGGGGGTAGATTTAGGGTTTAGTGTAGTGCAGTGGTGTTTGGGTAGTGTAGGGAGTCGTGCTGGGGGTAGTGTTTTAGGGTTTAGGGTAGTCCAGTGGTGTTTGTGTAGTGTAGGGAGTCATGCTGGGGGTAGTGTTTTAGGGTTTGGGGTAGTGCAGTGGTGTTTGGGTAGTGTAGGGGGTCGTGCTGGGGGTAGTGTTTTAGGGTTTAGGGTAGTGCAGTGGTGTTTGTGTACTATAGGGGGTCATGCTGGGGGTAGTGTTTTAGGGTTTAGGGTAGTGCAGTGGTGTTTGGGTAGTGTAGGGGGTAGTGCTGGGGTAGTGTTTTGGGTTTACGGTAGTGCAGTGGTCTTTGTGTAGTGTAGGGGGTCGTGCTGGGGGTAGTGTTTTAGGGTTTAGGGTAGTGCAGTGGTGTTTGTGTAGTGTAGGCGGTAGTGTTTTAGGGTTTAGGGTAGTGCAGTGGTGTTTGTGTACTGTAGGGGGTCGTGCTGGGTTCTAGTGTTTTAGGGTTTAGGGTAGTGCAGTGGTGTTTGTGTAGTGTAGGGGTCGTGTTTTAGGGTCATGCAGTGGTGTTTGGGTAGTGTAGGGGGTCGTGCTGGGGGTAGTGTTTTTGGCTTTAGGGTAGTGCAGTTGTGTTTGGGTAGTGAAGGGGGTCGAGCTGGGGGTAGTGTTTTAGGGTTTAGGGTAGTGCAGTTGTGTTTAGGTAGTGAAGGGGGTCGTGCTGTGGGTAGTGTTTTAGGGTTTAGGGTAGTACAGTGGTATTTGTGTAGTGTAGGGGGTCATGCTGGGGGTAGATTTAGGGTTTAGGGTAGTGCAGTGCAGTGGTGTTTGTGTAGTGTAGGGGGTCGTGCTGGGGTAGTGTTTTAGGGTTTAAGGCAGTGCAGTGGTGTTTGTGTAGTGAAGGGGTCGTGCTGGGGGTAGTGTTTTAGGGTTTAGGGTAGTGTAGTGGTGTTTGTGTCGTGTAGGGGGTTGTGCTGTGGGTAGATTTAGGGTTTAGGGTAGTGCAGTGGTGTTTGGGTAGTGTAGGGAGTCGTGCTGGTGGTAGTGTTTTAGGGTTTAGGGTAGTGCAGTTATGTTTGGGTAGTGTAGGGTGTCGTGCTGGGGGTAGTGTTTTAGGGTTTAGGGTAGTGCAGTGGTGTTTGGGTAGTGGAGGGGGTAGTGTTTTAGGGTTCAGGGTAGTGCGCCCAACCAGCCACAATATCCGTGGACAAAGGGGATCCTGACTCTATGGAACGCTCCGTCAATTGAATAATTTGGGTCAAGGGCCCTACCACGTCCAAGACCTATCAATTCCTTTCTTGGGATCCCTCATATACTTGGAGAAAAAGGTACATAGTTTCTCATCAATTTCAGGCGTGTGTGCCACCTTCCCCTTCAGTGAGGGCCTGGGTCATTCTCCCCTCATCCTATTCCTGACCTCCCTTTCAAGGGGTTGATGGATTTTCCCCACCACATACTCTGCCACTTTGGCATCAGGTGTCCTCTCCGCCGACCTAGGATGGTAAATTTGGGTAGGCTCGAACATGTCCGAGTGGACCCCGTCCCCAACCGGGGACTGAGAGGAGTGGGACTCTGGACGCCAGGGACGCCCTGAGTCCTTATCCTCATCGGAGGAGAAATCGTCCTCCGATACACCCTCTCCCTCTAAGGGAAACCCACCATCGGGGTCTACAATAGTGGTGACAGTGTCGCAATTTTCTCCGGGCGCCTCCTCCTCCCGGCAGGGTGCATGTTTTAGCGTTCGCGCACTCTTGAGGAAGGTCCCCGTAAGTTTATCAAATCCTTCCAAGTGCCCCGCGTTATGCTTAACGGCCCTTTTATTCCCCATCTGGGAGCTACTGGGACCCGCCACCACCAGATCTGGGTCACTGAACACCCCAGGGATGCTTTTCGCCAGCTTATCAACCTGATCCCTAAGAGGAGCCAGCGCCCTAGAAAGAGCCAGAGAGAGCGCTTGGTCCACTGCTGGAGGGAGAAGTTGGGGGGTCATTCCTCCTCCACTTCCTGGTAGGAGGAGTAAAAATGGTCTTCTGGAGAAGACATGATAGCAGAGGGTGTGAGCACAGAACAAATGCCCTTAAAATCCTTAAGGCAGCCCCCTCGCCGGTGCTCCAACAGCTGGGCTTTCCCCGAAGCTGTTATAAGAATAGACTGAGGCGCAATACCAATTACCACCGTGGCCGTGTGGGAAAATCACTGCGTAGCGGTGTCAAAATTAGGTGAGGGTTGGTCGGGAATCAAGCGGACACTAAAGGAGTGACCGGATTCCCAAACGCGCGTAAAGACCAGCGGGAGCGCTCGACGGAGCTGCCTCGCTCGGACCAGACGCGCCTGACAGGATCTCAACGCGCGCAGAGCACACAGCAGGAGAAACTGCGAGGGGGAGAACACGCTCGGGCAAGAGCCTGCTGCGCAGGGAATATGAAACAATACCAAGGCAATAATGCTAATAACGTGCACAAGAAACCGCTATACAAACAGCAACAACGTCAGATTAAGCTAAGAATGTAAGGAATGTACTTAACTGACGAGCAGTGAAGAAAGAGGAAGCGGAAGGGACGTCACAATATTATATACGATGGACTGTGATATGATTGGACTATAGTTGCCTTGGAGACTACCCCCCTAATGGTTCATGGGTTGTGTAGTCTTTTGTTTAATGATTGTTGTGTTACGTTTTCTTTGAACTGCTATGCAAATAAAGTGAGGAAAAATATGCATAATCCTCGCCTCCGTCCTGCCATAGAATTCATTAAACTTTATTTGATCTGATTTAGAAACATATATCATAAAAGTGTACATAAAAACAGTAAATCCTCTTTCCTAATACAATACAGTGAGAATTAATTAAAACCAGTAGGTAAAAATGGGTGTTACAAAGCCCGGTTCAGAGCAACTTCAGGTTAACAGAATCGTAAAGTTCAATGTTTCGCAAGATCAATCTCATGTACTTCGTGCAAAATACGCAATAAGGGTCCAAGTAAGATGTAACGCTCCAATACCTGACCAGTTTGCACTATATAAAACTGCAGAAAAACTAAAAATAAAAGTGTTTTGCACACTTCTGTCATTGGGCTATATTTGGGCTACATCTGGGTGATATTTGTGCTACATTTGGGCTCTTTTTTCTCTGGTGGCCATCTTGGGAGACTTATTTGTTATGAAGTTTCCTAATTTCGTCATTTACTGCAGTCTCCTCAGTAGGAAATGCTTTCAGTTTTTTACTTTGATTCCATCAAGAAGGCATTCAGATGTGTCACACATTTGCCATAAATTCAGAATGTTAGCACTCTAGTTGTTCATTAGATCACTGTAGTAAAGCTACTGCTCACCAGGGAGTTAACTGGAAGTCTACTGCTGGTATTGAAAGTAATTGTTTCAGTCTGCATGTCAGAATTTTCTAATGAAATAGAAGAGGATTTGAGATCTCACTTAAAACATGCCCTAAATTTTCTTTCTGCAGCACTAACCATAATTTCTATGGCAAAATGAACCCCCTCATTTTGTTCCTTTTTAAATTAAATGTTTTAAGTGTTACCAGTTTATTCCAATCAAGATGGCTTCAGGTGTGCCATACTTTTGTCATAAGTAAGACTGTTAGCGCTCTAGTTGTTCTTTAGAACACTCTGGGAAGCTGCAGTAGAACACAAAGGCATCAACTGACAGGCTGCTCCTGTTGAAATATAACAGGAAGATATTTGAGATCTCACTTAAAACATGTCCTAATTTTTCTTTCTACAGCACTAACCATAATTTCTATGACAAAATGAACCCCCTCATTTTGTTCCTTTTTAAATTAAATGTTTTAAGAGTTACCAGTTTATTCCAATCAAGATGGCTTCAGGTGTGCCATAATTTTGTCATAAGTATGACTGTTAGCACTCTAGTTGTTCTTTAGAACACTCTGGGAAGCTGCAGTAGAACACAAAGGTATCAACTGACAGGCTGCTCCTGTTGAAATATAACAGGAAGATATTTGAGATCCCACTTGAAACATGTCCTAATTTTTCTTTCTACAGCACTAACCATAATTTCTATGACAAAATGAACCCCATCATTTTGTTCCTTTTTAAATTAAATGTTTTAAGTGTTACCAGTTTATTCCAATCAAGATGGCTTCAGGTGTGCCATACTTTTGTCATAAGTAAGGCTGTTGGCACTCTAGTTGTTCTTTAGAACACTCTGGGAAGCTGCAGTAGAACACAAAGGCATCAACTGACAGGCTGCTCCTGTTGAAATATAACAGGAAGATATTTGAGATCTCACTTAAAACATGTCCTAATTTTTCTTTCTACAGCACTAACCATAATTTCTATGGCAAAATGAACCCCCTCATTTTGTTCCTTTTTAAATTAAATGTTTTAAGTGTTACCAGTTTATTCCAATCAAGATGGCTTCAGGTGTGCCATACTTTTGTCATAAGTAAGACTGTTAGCGCTCTAGTTGTTCTTTAGAACACTCTGGGAAGCTGCAGTAGAACACAAAGGCATCAACTGACAGGCTGCTCCTGTTGAAATATAACAGGAAGATATTTGAGATCTCACTTAAAACATGTCCTAATTTTTCTTTCTACAGCACTAACCATAATTTCTATGACAAAATGAACCCCCTCATTTTGTTCCTTTTTAAATTAAATGTTTTAAGAGTTACCAGTTTATTCCAATCAAGATGGCTTCAGGTGTGCCATCATTTTGTCATAAGTAAGACTGTTAGCGCTCTAGCTGTTCTTTAGAACACTCTGGGAAGCTGCAGTAGAACACAAAGGCATCAACTGACAGGCTGCTCCGGTTGAAATATAACAGGAAGATATTTGAGATCACACTTGAAACATGTCCTAATTTTTCTTTCTACAGCACTAACCATAATTTCTATGACAAAATGAACCCCATCATTTTGTTCCTTTTTAAATTAAATGTTTTAAGTGTTACCAGTTTATTCCAATCAAGATGGCTTCAGGTGTGCCATACTTTTGTCATAAGTAAGGCTGTTAGCACTCTAGTTGTTCTTTAGAACACTCTGGTAAGCTGCAGTAGAACACAAAGGAATCAACTGACAGTCTCTGCCCTTGTTGGATGCACATGTTTTACTGAGAATGTCAGACTTCATTCTCACATGACTGAGAAAGATAATGTGAATTTACAGAAAATATGCTCTCATTTTAGCTTCTGGAGCACCTTCCAAAACTCTATGGGACAAGCATGTGAAAATAGTTTTCTCTCAAACATGATTCATGATATCCCAGCAGAAGGTTTTCACAGGGTAAAATCACCTTAGAACACACCACAATTCCTGAAATTAGTATGGTACCATCAACAAATGAATTCTAATGTAACTAAAGTCTGTTATCACCCTTTATAGTTCTCCTTTTGGTAACCCTCAAAATCTTCGATTCACTACAATGCATTTCAATGGGGTACTATCATTTATATTGGCCCCAAGATGGCTGCCAGCAATTCCAGGATGAAGTGCTGACAGCCAATCAGATCTCACGATGACATATGTGGTTAGGCTCCGCCCAGATATCGATATGTTTTCTTTTTCAAATTTCTCAGGAACTACTGAACGGATTTACACCATTTAACAAAAGGGTTCTTTCTGAAGCAAGAACTACCTCTTTGCCAAATTTGGTGTAATTCCGTTCAGCAGTTCGGGCTGTAGCCGTGTCTAAAGTTTCCTATGGAAAATTGCATGGGGAAAACACGTTTTGGGACCCCCCTTTTGTCTCGGCCCTCGCTTGCCGAATCACCCCGAAACTTTCAGGATAGGAGCAGACCGGAGCGCCCCACGAGTTTTGAAAATTTCGCGGATTCATCAACCGGCGCCAAAGTTATTGGAAATAGAATGTTGTTAATTTCCTATGGAAAATAGGTCCTAACTATAACTACCTACTGGCGACCGCCAGTAGGTAATATATATATATATATGATCCACTATTTGTGTAATAATATAAATGACAGGATACAAAGAGAGTGCAGCCCCAACTGACGCCCATAAGGATGAGCTGCTACTGTGTTCCTAGCACTGATTTTGCCACCTTTGAGGCCAGGAATCTCAAAGGCAGTGCCAGGGGTAGAAAGGGGCAACCCCTAAATGACGTCCATGGCCACTGGGTACACCATCTTCCTCCACACTCTAGATGAGTCAGGGGAAGGGAGAGATAGGCAGTCCAAACATCTGTGTTTTTGGTAGATGTACTGCCACCACACACCTTTAAGTGAAAGTTGATAGCCTGCATTGAATGAGGGCTTTACAGTGAGGCATGGCTTCATAACAATAGCTGCCCATGAAACTGCCTGCATGACAGCAGTGGAAAGATGGTTATCATTGGCTGGTAAGCAGAGAAGGCTGGATGTAGGTGTCAGCACTAGAATTGCACAGATGTCAGTTTGCCTTCTCACATTGGTGCTGGCATCACAGCAACTACATGGGATGCAACTCAGTATTCCTGCAGGGAGGAGGCGGGTGTCGGGGTAGTCAAAGCAGAGCTGTGTGCCGCTTCATTGCAGTTTAGACCCCTCAGCTTTTACCTACATTTGGATTTACTTTTCTCTAACTAGTTATATCGGCCAGTGCGTGGCTGTAGTTCTGCAGCCTGTCTGAAAGAACTCCTCAAGCGCAAGTGTGTAATTTGGTGTTGCTCCTTGTTGACATGCGAGGTGGTGGGACACTCAACATCTAACTGCACTTTCTAGTATTATTTTTCCTGGGGCCAGCCAGTGGCGGCTGGCATGTACCAAGGGTGGTGGGGAGGTGGGACACAAAAAAAATACATTTTTCTAAGACCTACTCACCTTTGAATATCATATATTCTGGTTCACAGTTTACATTTGTGAAAAGCAAACTATAAGGGATTTGACACCTCAAGGGAACACCAGAAGGTGGTGTTTTTCACAGGTGTAGCAGATACCACCCTAGGCGTTTCGGGGCTTATTTATGAGCCCTTGCGTCACTTTTGCGCCGCCGGTGCGTCACTTTTTGTGACGCACCAGTGGCGTAAAATATGCGCATGGTGCGTCATATTTACAAAGTGACGCATCTAGGTAGATGCGTCACTTTGTAAACACCTGAGCAACATTATACCTGCGCCAGGTATAATGTATGCAAGGGGGGCGTTTTGACGCAACAAAGAGTCGTAGAAGTGACGCAGTGAAATCTATAAGATTTCACTGCGCCATTTCTTGGACGCTAATGCATCAAAATCTTACGCCTGCCTCATGGCAGGCGTAAGACTGACGCAGGCTCTAACAACATGGGACTTGCCCATGTGAAAGTACACATTGCTGGAGTTGCGTCACTTTTGTGACACACTCCAGCAATGCGTCACTTTTGTGCCTACAGATACGTTAGAAATACTGACGTATCTGTAGCTCCTAGCGACATGATGCTTCATACTGTAAATATGACGCATCATTGGTGTCGCAGGGAGAGCGCAGTGAAAAGTGACGCATCGCTGTTTTCACGCAGCGATGCGTCACTTTTCATAAATGAGGCCCTTCATCTTTAGTGTCCCTTTACATCAAGTTTTTCCCACATTTGGGCTAGCTGTTCTCTTAGTAGTACTTGCTTTGCTGTTCGTGAATCTAGCTTCTCAAAGCGGTCGCTTCCTACCACAAAGTCACAGTAGTGTGCCGCCTGTCACTAGAATCCCTGACTCATTCCTGATCCTGTTAGATGGAGGAAGAAGTGGAGGAAAAAGGCATGTGCCACATGGTGGGAATCACATGTAAGTCAATACAAATTGGGAGATTGATACAGATCTTAAATATACGACTCCTATATGGGTCCCGAAGATATTGAGCTAAAAGAAAATACATGTGTAGGCTCTAGGTCCACAGTTAGACCACAACACTAGCTAGAAAGCATTGTGAAATGCTCAAACATGTTGATCTATTTGGCAAGGCTTTCATATGTATTGTTCATGTTATGTATAATACAAGCCTGACTGTATGCTAACACGATTTGTGTTTGTGCCTTTAAAATAGATGCAGCACGTGGTGCAAGTACAGGGCAAAGAAAGCTGGCTAACTTGTTGTTTGTGAAACTAATACATGTGTGCCTCAATTGCCATGTTTTTCTTGATTCACGGTAACAAAATATAGAAGAGAGATTTCCATTCTATGGCGCACAATTGGTATATAAATGTACCAACTGAGATATAGCTACAAAGGAGGATGACCTGTGTTCCATCTTGTAGGAAGATGGAAGTAAAATAGAAATGAGTTTCCATGTTTATTTTGTATAAGTACAAATATTCTGTGAATGTTAGAGGAGACAAGCATGAGCCGACACCTCCTAAGGTATCTATAAAATTTCAGTGAAACTGGTCAGGCAAGATACATAGACCTATTGTTGGAGGGGATGCTGAAATACAGAGTTCCGATTTCAGGCCTGATGGCACAATAAGGTATGCCGGAGAGATTATATAACTTGGCGTATTGTGAAGAACTAGGCCAAGCATGCTGTTAGGCAGCAGGTTTAAGCTAAATATAAGAGGAATGTGTGATGAAATATGGTTTGGGCTTATTTAACCTTTACCCTAATATGTAAAGTTATTGTTGAGCTGTTTATAATACTTACAAGTATTATAATACACTTGGCTTATAGACGAATAGCGTACAATAAATTATCATACAGTGTGAAATACCAACTATTGTACTTGAATACTGATCTCAAGGTACATGGTGAGTCTCTGTGTATACCATCTGTAGAAGAGGAATATATACCATAACATTGCATGCGTTTACAACGCATGCGATTACAACGCAGTCGTTACAACGACCGCGTTGTTACATCGCAGTACATTACAACGCAAGTCGTTACAACGACTTGCTCTAGATGGCGGGCTGGATTTAGGAATAGTATAATTTACGGGAAACATCCGGAACAACGACTCCGGAACAACGAGTTCCGGAGTCACGCAAGCTAAACAACGACTTGCCCGAACAACGACTTAGCCTTAACCACGCATGTGCGTGGTTAAGGCTAAGTCGTGGCAGAATGAGCAGTTCGGGTTTGTGATGTATATCACAGGAGAGCAGAAGGAGCGAGTGCGCGTGACGTCACATCACAGACTGGCGGGAGTGAGTGAGCGTCTTTTCTGGGTATGTAGACATCGGTGTGGCAAGACCCCCTCCCAACTACACTGGGAGCATTGTGATGGTGTTCGTCCTGCCTGTGATTTGAGGCCAACGTACGGGACACCTACCCAAACGCCCCTACCGGCCTCCTGCCCTGCCAGAGACTGCACCAGAGGTCAGCAGGGCGAAGGCGTGTCAGCGAGGGGAGAAAGAGACAGTCCCGGGAGAGCGTCCCCCATGCAAGAGAGAGCCCGAGAGGTCAGCAGAAAGAGACAGCCCCGGGAGAGTTCACCCGCCTGGAGAGATGGGAGGCAGCCGGAGAGGTATTCATCGGCGAGAGAAGTGATAGCAGCAGGTGGCGGTGACAGCCGGACACTCCCAGTCCCTGGAGCTCAGACAGACACCTCGGCCGTCCGTCTGACAGGAGCAGCGCAAACCGGCTCACCATGGTAAGAGAGCACCTGCACGGGAGGGCTTGGGGGGGTACGGGTGGTGCGGGGCTTCGGGCATGTGGTGAGTGAGCCATGTGTGGGGCAAGTGTCTAGAGGGCGACCGTCCACTTCCTTGTTTGGAAATGCGGGTACAACTTGAAATTTGTATTGGGGCTCTAATATGTTTCTTAGTCACAACGGGAACGTTTTTTTTATTTACTGAAAGCTTGGGTCGGACCCGCCAAGCGACTAGCACCTGTTTGTGGGTGCACTTGGGGTTGAGAGACCCCGGCACATATGGCTGCTGCCACTCCCTCATCCCAAACATGGCAGGGAGACGAGACAGCCATGGGAAGCAGGGTAGACTGCAAGGGAAGAGGTACAGTCTGATGAGAGGGCGCGATGTTCAGAGGAGGAGGGAGGGGTTTGGGTTAGAAGGCCGTTTACGATGCATTCCTTTACCACGAAAATTTGTGGTAAAGGAATGCGTCGTAAAAAAAATCGTGGTTGAGACGCGGTCGTACTAGAGACCGCGTTGTTTAGGTAGTCGTTGTTGAGGAACTCGTTGTTCCAACATACAACCATAATTTACTATTCCAACTCCAGTGTGTGCAACAGTAGGGAAGGTGTTGGAATAGTAAATTACACTAATCCTTAGTTTAGAGCGCCATCTAGAGCATGTAACAACGCGGTCGTTGTAACAACCGTGTTGTAAAGGTAACGCGATGTAATGACCGCGTTGTTAAGGTTGTTTCCCATAGAAGAGAGATTCTATGAGAGGTGTGTCTGAATGCTAACGCTCCAGCTTCCCACAGCATAATGCTGTAAGAGAGGAGTGAGCAGTGGCGGCCGGCATGGCTCACAGGTGGGGGGCGGGCGCAAGTGGTTGCGCGGCGGTCAAGATTGCTGGAGTGAGCAAAATGTAAAAAAAATGTTTTAAATCACTTACCTTGCCCCCGCTGGTTCCCGCGTCTCTGCTCCTGCTCTCCTGCCTCCTACTTGAGGAACAGGAAGCAGGCAGTCAGGCTCCCTCCCCTAAGCCAATAGCGTTGTGATTGGTCTGAGCACAGTGACACGGCACTCAGCCAGGGGCTGGAGGGGTGGGCATGTTCTCCATGCAGGCTGTAATGCAGCCTGCAAGGAGAACGGGGAAAGTGCGCATAACTGGTTTGGGCGGCCCGGCAGGGCCGACCAAACAGTCATTGGGCACATAGGAGTGTGCAAACCACTCCTCCTCTGCCCTGCCCCGAGAGCAGAGCAGCCCCACCCGCCCGAAAAGCAGCACAAACATAAAATGATAATAACTGAAAGTTATTATCATTTTATGTTCTTGCTTCTTGCACTTCTTGAAAGCACTGGGAGTGAGAGACTCCTGCCAGTTCTCTTTTTCTCTGAAAGGAAACATTTACTACCTTTGGCTTAGGGGATCTACCCAGTGTGACTGCAATACCTCCTCTGTTTTTTATGGTTTCACAATAGGATGTGGAGATTGCATTTACTGAGAGTTTTCAGCCAGTATATGGACACCATTCACCTGGCATAAGGGGATTTGTGAGTCATAACAATGATTTTCTCCTGATCAAACATCTTACGCTTTTACCTACGGTCAAAGATGCCCCCCCCTCCCTTGACAAGTAGGGCATACATTTGTATTTTCTTGTAGGTCATCGTCATGGGGACCATATTAAACAAGTAACGGAAAGGCCAATTTAAGATTTTTTTAAATTTCCCAATTTGTATTGCCTAACATAAGACTCCCTCCATGTGAACTTCGTGCATTTTCTCACCCCTCCTTCTTTCTCATTACAGGCTCAGGATTGAGTCCAGCATTCCAGTGCCACCACTGGGTAGGCAGGGGAGACTTTGGCGAGCTAAGCTCAGGGGCAGTTACTCCTTGTGTTATGTACCCAGTGAAAGGACGCCAATGAATAGAAGCCTGTGTTGTTAACTGATACATATGTGAAACCCCCTCTTTCTGGAGTTCCACTTCCTGAAGTGAAACATTTGACACTCATGTTTCTGTGACTCTGTCGAGCTGGACGTTTACTGCCACTAAAAAGAATCAGTTATTCCTTCATCGTAACTTGACACATTATTTTCGCTATGGGCCTTTGTTGGTTGTAATCTTTTCTGCAACTCAGGCCAGCCCACTGTTCTGTGCTTCCGGGTGACACTGCTGGAAAAGGTCAATAATTATTGTGCATGGGTTGTGATCTTCTGTTGTGAAATGGAGCTGTCACCATCCACTACAGTCTATGGCAATGTAAGACCCCCAGCCACTTCCATCTATGGTATGACCTGCACAACATATGCTGTATTCAATGCATGTTCTCATCCCTGATTGATTGCGACACTTCCTTTTCCTACACACAGAGAAGAGTTTGGGGTGCTTGTCCATTGCGACTCACTCAGTTGCCCTGATCATCTTGAACATCACTCTTGCAGCTTTCCTGCTTTTCGATCTATGAGGATGCACATTCTTCACCTGTCATTTCATGAGGGAACAGGGAGCAGCTTTCCATATGATGAATATTTTCAGACCGACAATGGTTGGATCATTTCTGTGTTTCTTCTCGAGATGATTTATGTGGTATGATTTACTTTTTTTTTCTTCAAAATATTTTTATTGCCATTTAAAATAAACATTGTAGGTATACAATTTTCTATAGAAGCTCCTTTACGTGCATTCCACCAGAGATTAGCCGTCCAATATACATTAGGACAGTAACAGTATAAATTATCGTCTTAAACAGGTATCTAATCAGTGGTAGACCTGGATAGATATCATCCTCTATGTCTGTATCATCATTTACAACAGTATCCTCTGTGCTGGTGTGTACTGTATGAAAGGTATCACGCCATTGACCAACTTATCTCGTATCCATACAATCTCTTGTCTGTTT
Source organism: Calotriton arnoldi (assembly GCA_963921515.1). Lineage (NCBI taxonomy): Eukaryota > Metazoa > Chordata > Amphibia > Caudata > Salamandridae > Calotriton > Calotriton arnoldi. The sequence goes on from CAWUFW010017566.1 coordinate 127,844, forward strand.
ATTGGACCAATCAGTATATCTCGGTACTCTGAGAGCCAAGGTCACTGGAATAGTCACATTTATAGTGCCAATAGTATAAACAATAAACAAAACCCAAGGATTAAATTCTATTTCCATATGGCAAAATTACAAATAAAACATTAAAGAAACCACCAAGTCACCTGATGGGTACACGAAGGTCGGCCTTTTGGGGAATGCCTAAGAGGGTAACGGACCAATGAGATATGGGCGTCAAGCTGGGGGGGAGGGCTTGTAGATAATCAAATTTTAGCATGTCAATTCGGGCTATTCCCCTTATGTCTTGCCATAGTTATTCAAGGGGTGGATGCCACTGGGGTCCCTTCCAATAGTGCAGTCGTCCGTCCTCCATTCGTCCAGTCAGTAGGGTATGTATCCCATGCCCGGAGCACCTACGTCCACAGCTCCGCCAATGGGCGGCGTCTAAGTCTTCAGGCGTCTTCCCTCTTTAATGCCCTCTCCTCTGCCCTGGCCCATGTCTCTACATCTTTCCCCATGCTACAGCTGTGAGATTCACCCTCTACAGTCACTTGAGGGCTATGCATCGTCTCGCTAATATCAGTGCTAGGTCTATGAATCAGGTGCCAATCTTGCGTGCTTTAGGTCTAGGGAAGAGGCCAGTGTGGTATGTTTTACATATTTATTTAATTGGCATCTTTTCATATTCTTCTCATTTACGTGCAGACATTGTTGCTTTATATTGTCAATATATTATTCAGTTATGTGCTAACTTTACATATATTTAGCAAAGCACTTAGTCGTAAGAGCTCTAGAATTATACAGGGGCGGCCGACATAGCTCGCAGGTGGGGTGCGGGTGTGGGGGCAGCGGGGACAGTGGGTGTCGCGGTGGGTGTCATGGGGGGATGTCACAGGGGTGTCGCGCGGGGGAGCAGGGTTTAGAAATTTACAACAACAAAAAAAACTTACCTCGAGGCCTGGTCCTGCGTCTTCTGTGCTCCTGCTCTCCTGAGTCTGCTTCCAGGAACAGGAAGCAGGCAGCCAGGTTCCCTCCCCTAAGCCAATCACAACGCTGCAGTGCAGTGTTGTGATTGGTCTGAACGCCGTGACATGGCGCTCAGCCAGGGGCTGTAGGGGGCGGGCATGTTCTCCATGCAGGCTGTAATGCAGCCTGCATGGAGAACAGGGAAGGGCGCATGACTGCTTTGGGCGGCCCGAGAGGGCTGACCAAACAGTCCTTGCGCACTTGAGTGGGCAAACCACTCTGCCCCTGCCCTGCTCCGTGAGCAAAGCAGCCCCACCCACCCTCCCACCCGCAAAGGAACATAACATGATAATAACTGAAAGTTATTATCATGTTATGTTTCCTCTTTTCCCACTGCTTGAAAGCAGTGGGGCGACGCTCCTCCGCCATTATAAATATAATTAAGGAACATAAACTTGCACATGTGCCGTGAAAGAAACAGAGTGATAATTAGTGGCTGTCATGATTTAAAGGTGCACGAGTTACACTGCATTTATGAAAGTTCTAGAAGTGGGGTAAGTCAGTGAGACACAGCAGCTTACTTTTTGGTCGTCTGTGTAATTTACACACCCTGAGATTAGTTTTACAGTATACCTGTAGGCATTCCCAGGGGTGTATCAGATGAGTGGTCAGGTATTCACAAAATAAATTGTAATTGCATTTCCCATAGTTATGTGCAGCCTCAATTTACATCTGAAAGGCCCAAGTTTAAGTGCTGCAGGAACTGTGGTAATGTGCACCCGTTACCCATATTTTCATGGGTGACATGTAAACCCACTGGTGTAAGGCTACTGCCAAGTTAAATGTTTCTTTGCTATCAATAATCAACCCCTAGAACGGATGGCCATGTTTGACTATCTAGGTATCCATTTTGATAGCAAACTAAAATAGTCCCAGAGAGAAGGCAGTGTTAATATTGAGGCAAACCAATGCCACTACTCTGAGATGCAAGCAGAAGATTAGGGTCAATCCTTATCCACCCTGCTTTATCGTCTCAAAGCCATATCAGCAGCCTCCCACAGGTCTGAATTATGGGGCCTTATGGATACCTTGCAAAAAGTTAAGAATCCCTTTTTACGATCTCTCTTGAAGTCCAGGCACCCCCTGGAAATATTATGCCTGGAACTAGGGATTATTTTTTTTAATATATATATTATTTCCCTAATCCCCATGTTACACAGGGGTCTGCTGCAAAGGAACGATCAGGAAGGTATGTGTCTGAAATGTCATATATATATGTAATAATGGTGGAGAGAAGGTGCTCTGCTAGCAGGACTACATTGTAGTGTCTTAAGCATATGGCAAGGGCAATGAAGCTACGGTAGAATCCCTTCATTATCAATTCAGAGAGCCTCTTAACCCTAGCCACTTTGTTGCCTGCCACCCCGGATCGCCGACTACATTGCCCAGCAGACCACGCGGCGCGCATGCCGCCAACGCAGGGGGAGAGCACCCGGAGGCGCTTAAAAGGCGGCCAGGCTCCCGCAGCGCGAGTGCCTCTGAACCCTTGCCACTTTGTTGCCTGCCACCCCGGATCGCCGACTACATTGCCCAGCAGACCACGCGGCGCGCACGCCTCCAACGCAGGGGGAGAGCACCCGGAGGCGCTTAAAAGGCGGCCAGGCTCCCGCAGCGTGAGAGCCTCTGAACCTTGCCACTTTGTTGCCTGCCACCCCGGATCACCGACTACATTGCCCAGCAGACCACGCGGCGCGCACGCCGCTAACGCAGGGGGAGAGCGCCCGGAGGCCAGGCTCCCCCATCGCGGGATGCGCGCGGGCGTGCCCGGGCCGCGCCCGGGCGAAGGGTGGGCCCGTCTGCGCCCATCAGAGCCTGGAAAAGGCTGGGCCGGGCCCACCCGCTGACATCGGAGCAGGGGCGTAGGATCCATACTTCTAAGGTACTGTTCACTAATATAAATTGACTCGTTAATTAGTATCTAATGGCTAAACGGCTTAAACGAAAGGGGGAGGTCTCGTGGGGACCCTCGACGCCTTCCTGACACGGGCGGAGTCGGTGCTGACACACGAAATCCAGCTAACGGAAAAAAGAATCTCTTTGGATACTGTCGTGACCCATAAAAGATCATCGTTAGGTTGCATAAGCAGGGCTAACTCTCCAGCAGGCGCTCATACAGATATCGTGTACCTGCATGATGACCCAGTAACTATGGACAGACCTGGGGGGCAAGTGGATTCAGCGATAGTGACATTAGACGCTGACTCATTCATCCCAGCAGATACCACCGGTACGGTGCCGGTCGCGGAGGGGAGTGGTGCCATGCCGGTGCAGGAGGCGTCCCGCTCCCTAGAGGTCTTGCCCATTGTGCCTCTCGCATCTCTGGCCTCAAGTGAAACACTAACAGCACCAGATCCTGGGACCAGAGAGGTCACAACCAGATCCAAAAAGCACCTAAGGGTTAGCCCAAGGGGGAGTGGGACGGGATCGATATTTACAGCTAATAACGAACCGCCGGCAAAACGGACCAGGCGCGGCGCCCCCCAAAAGCCAAGGCAGAAGCCCAGATTAAAGCAGCCACCTTCCAAATGACTAAATCAAGAACTCACGGCCCCGGAAGGCGCACAAGGGTCATCATGGCATTCCACGCTACAGGGTTCATCCCCTAGCCCACCGATTCCCGATTGCAATAATGATCAGTGGAGAAGACTTGAGACATTGGTGTCTGTGCTGCTGGATCCCTTACTATGTAAATTACGGTTAATTGAGGAGAAACTCTTGTTGATTGAACAGTTAAATAGTGCATCATCTAACCCATCAAATACAGGGGGGTGTTGTTGTAATCATTCTGTTCAACCATTAGCGGTACCATCTGTGGCCCAGAGGGCACCGGAAGGGGGAGAGCCCGTGACAGGGATTCCATCTTCATTACCTTTAACGGGCTCTGATCCCCGATTACACATACGAGCTGACATGGTAAATTATACCCCTCAATTTAACCCTGTAGCAATACGCCCTAAGGCTCAATCTAGGATCTTGGGGGCAAGGGACGTAAAGGCAGCGGAGGCAGGGTCCGAGAAGGTCCAACTGGAGATCCGTCAGAATGCACCTAGGGGGATAGTGCACACCAACAACAAATGAGAGGGGAAGATATGTCAGTCGCCCCCAATAGTGGTGAGCTCCCAGTAATAGATCTTCCACCGGCAAGTTGCCCATATACAGTGGTTCTGACAGGTGTGCCAGGACATAATAACACACAGGAGGAGTCCACTATTCAGTTAATCAATAAAGTGGCACACTGGATGTGCAAGTATGCTAGATTTAACATTAAAGATCATCGGCACATTCCTATGGCCAGGAGGGTGTCTTGGATTGGCAAGTCGAGGAAAGTTTTTCTAGGAGACTGCGTAATTGTTACTTTTAGATACCCTGAGTTGGCGCATGGGATCCTCTCGTATTCAGCTGGTTCATTTGTCGTAGAGTCCGGCATTAAACCACTGCCCTTGGGCTTTTTTTATAGACCATTGCCCAGCCTTAATCCTATACACTGCTACGCAGGACAGGACCAGGGAACTGGGTGGGGCGGCAGGCCTGTGGCGGTAACTAATTCATTTGCACCACTGAGGGATTTGAACGACATCGACTGACTAAACCACAGGGAGGGTGGGGGCAGAGTCAGTGATATCCTTTTGGCCAACACTGACATAGCAGAGAGGAGCGTGGAGTCCCATATGGGAACAACATTACAATCCCCTGTGGAGTGCAGGGAGTCTGATATCTCGGAGATAAATCTTGTGGGTAGGCCCGCCATCCTGCGAAGTAGTACTGGGCTTGCTGATTCTATTGTGGGGAGCACTGGGGGAGACATAAAAATTATCTCGTGTAACATAGCAGGACTGTCAAGTAAATTTGGGGAGGAGCAATGGCTCACTTATATGAGGGAGTACCACATAATATGCCTCCAGGAAACATGGGAGACAGGTAAAAATTTCTTTATTGAAGGATATAAAACCTTCTTTTGCCCAGCAGTTAGATCGGTCTCCGGTAGAGCAAAGTGGGGCCTGATCATGTTCATAGACTTGAGAATTCAGGGCAGTTGGAAGAACCTGGCTTGGGACTCAAATGTTGTCCAAGGATTAAAATTCTCGAATAACACCTTTAGGGTAATTTTAATACATTTTTATAATGTAATGCCAAATGCGCAGGGCGCGAGCAGTCTCCATGAACTAAACACACGGCTGGAGCACACACGAGAGAAAGGGCTGGCTCAATCACAATTGATTTTAGTCGGCGATTTTAACTGTCACTTGTGCCCACACTTGAGGGCGGCTCAGGGTGATTGGTCATCCTGTCCATTAAGGAAGGGACATACCCAGCATACCCAGGTGGGGCGGGAACTGACTGGTCTTTTATATTTCTATGGGTTAACCCACACGATGGACATGATCGTTAATAAAAAGGGTAGTCCGGTTCCGCCGACATTTAAAGGTAGAGGATGCCATTCGTACATTGATTTTATTTTCGTTTCCCCTTTATTGAAAAGAGGTGCATTAAATTTTAATATACAACACAGTGTGTTTAGTGATCATAATCCACTTATCTTAGTGCTTGCTGTTCAGTCCCAATCGCCAGTATTAAACAGACAGGAAGGGGGTTCGTCGATTGCCGTAACGGACCATGGCAGAAGGCTGAGATGGGCCGAGGTTGACACTGTTGCTTTTAATGCTTCCCTATTTGATAGAGGTTATCAGGAAATATTGAAATGCTTAGATTTAGGAGTGGAAGGGGCTGAATTAATAGAGGCTTTTACGAATATTGCAAACTTGGTGCATAACTTGTTGAAGTCCTCAACACATGCGTCCAGTGGGGGCGCTCCTAGGTGGTTTCATAGCCAATGCTCGCAGGCCCTAAGAGAGCTAAAAGTGGCACTTAAGCAGACCCCAAGGGACAGGGAGTGGGTGGCTGCTTGCCGTTTAAGTTACAAACTAGCTGTTAAAGGACGAAAGGGCCATTTACAGCATGCAGCCTGGGAGGAGCTCACCAAGGCGGCGGAGCTGAAGGACTCTGCCCGCTTTTGGAGAGTAATTAATAACCCTTGTTTCATGGACCCGAACAAGCCGGGGCTAAGCAATAATATTCTTCCAGAACTATGGCAGCAGCGTTTTCAGGGCTTGTATAGCCACTCACATAGTTGGGATGAGCTGCAGACCCCAACCAAAACACTAAATATTAACTCTGTGACCTTCACCCTGGATGAAGTAAGTTTAGGAATTGAGGGCCTGATGAGGAACAGGCACCGGGGCCAGATGGGATCCCACCAGACCTCTTTCGTTGTAACACAGAGGTCTGGGCCCCTCTTCTAACTAGGGTATTAAATGCGGCAATAAGTTCAGCAATACCAGCATCTTGGTCTTCCGCCATCATTGTGCCAATTTTCAAGAAAGGCGACAGGGATAGCCCACACTGCTATCGCCCCATATCTCTGATAGATGTCTCAGCGAAGGTTTTGGGGCGGGTGATTTTAAATAGGTTGATGGAATGGGCAGAGGCTAAACAAATCATTACGGATGCACAATACGGGTTCCGTCCGGGGAAATCCATGGTAGATCAATGCCTCAACTTGTACCTCATCACCACAAAATATACAGTAGCTAAGTCTGGGGCGTTATACTTAGCCTTTATGGAGCTCACTGCGGCCTTTGACCGCATGAATCGCAGCAAACTGTGGGCAATAATGGGTGAACTCGGGGTGGACCCGGCAATAATATAAATTCTTCAATCGCTACACTCCAATACCACAGCTGCTGTTAGATACACACAGGATGGGAAGGTAACGGATTATTTTAAGTGTTCAAGTGGGGTCAGACAAGGATGCATATTAGCGCCGTTTTTGTTTACCCTATATATTAACGGTCTAGACGCCACCTTGCGCGGCATTAAAGCAGACCCGCCGAGAATAGGTGTAAGAGCGGCCCCGGTGCTGCTTTACGCAGATGACGCGGTGCTCCTCGCCCGTACCCCACATGGTTTGCAGCTTTTAATTGATGGTTTGTGAAGTTTATGGAAAACTTGGCTATGTCCCCTAATCTCACAAAATCATATGTTATGGAAATGGGGAAGAAGCCAAGCAAATCCTATAATTATACCATAGGCTCACATACCCTAGGTAAAGTCCCAGCCTTTGCATATTTGGGCATGGTTTTTGATGGTCATTTGAATTTTAAACATTTATTAGAGGAAAAGTGCTTGGCCCTGAACAGGTCAACAGGTTCTATTGCAAATTTTGCACAAAGACTAGGATATTGGACTCCGGGCATGATCTTAAAGTTATATAACTCAATTTGTTGCGCCAAGGTTCTGTATGGAAGTGAGGTGTGGGGATTCGTCAAGGCAACTAATTTGCAAAGGGAAGAGAACAAATACTTGAGGCGTTTATTGAAGGTCCCTCATAGTACCCCGGCATTTAGCGTTCACGAAGAACTGGGGGTCAAATATATTTCTGACCTGGTGGCAGTTAAGCCCCTACTATGTTGGCTGAAGATTTGGACAAACGTAGAGGCGGGTCTGACAAGGCTGGTATTCCAGGGTTGTCTTTCCTTAGACTACGCGCTGAAAATCCCCTGGATAAAATATGTCAGGGATTCCTTTACCAAACTAGGGCGTGCAGACCTGTTTACCAAACCGGATACAATAAGACCCAAGGATAAGGGTGACACCAAAGATTTGTATTCAAAGTTTGCAACGGCGCAACGTGAAGCCGCTGAACTTGTTAAACACACAGTGAGAGATCATATTTTAGTTAAAACAACTCAGGGTATAGAACCATATCTAACAGTAATGACGAGTGCACATGATAGATTTTTAATTACTCGTTTTAGATTAAATTTTATTCATCATCTATTGGCGGTACCGGCAGGTTTTATTATAAACTCAGAAGAGAGAGGGCCCTGTGGCTGCGACAATAGGTCTCCACAGGATACCCTTCATTTAGTCCTTCTGTGCCCGTATTACGCCTACCCCAGAAAAATGTTTTTGAAAGGCCTGTTAAGAAAAGTTAGATTTAGGCAGGCACGTATAGCTTTGTTGTTTTTAAAACTGTTGTCTGATGTTTTTACACTTTTTTGTGTGTCCAATTTTTTAAGAGCTGCTCTAAAGCTAAGAACCACGAGGGGGGACTGAAGTCTTGAGGTATTTTTGTCTTTCCCCCGCAATATCTAGTCTAAGTGGTTTTAATCTTGTATGTGGTAACCCTCTTACAGCTTGTTTTAGTGAAATGTATCCTGGTGAGATATTTTATGAATGATTTGTTATTTATATGCTTTTATGATTTGTTTATCAAATCGAATAAAGTTTACTATCTATATATATAATTCAGATATTCAAGAGAATTTAAAGACGCATCTGGGCAGTACGGAATAGGATAAATTTATAATAATGTAAAGATAGGCTCTTTGGTACATAACTTAGGGCCGTATTATCAAGAACAACGATAACATTATTCCCGCTTTAGCGGCAGGAAACTGCCGCTAAAGCGGCGATAAGGGCTTGATAATATGCCCTATAGAATTCCAATAGAAGCCCAGCTTTGATGTCCTTCACACCAGAACCTGGGCTTCTTTTGGAATTCTATAGGGCATATTATCAAGCCCCCTTATCGCCGCTTTAGCGGCAGTTTCCTGCCGCTAAAGCGGCGATAATGTTATTGCCGTTCTTGATAATATGGCCCTTAGTTTTTCTGTAAAACGCACGGGGCCATATTATCAAGAACGGCGATAACATTATCGCCGCTTTAGCGGCAGGAAACTGTCGCTAAAGCAGCGATAGGGGGCTTGATAATATGCCCTATAGAATTCCAATAGAAGCCCAGGTTTGATGTCCTTCACACCAGAACCTGGGCTTCTATTGGAATTCTATAGGGCATATTATCAAGCCCCTTATCGCCGCTTTAGCGGCAGTTTCCTGCCGCTAAAGCGGCGATAATGTTATCGCCGTTCTTGATAATATGGCCCACGTTGTTTTAGCGCCCTACCTCGACAAGATATATCTGCAATGTGTTGTGGGCTGTGTATCAATTTCAGGCGCGCTATTCTGCCCATTAAATCCTATACTGGGAAATGGGGTAAAAAGGAAGCCAGTAACAAGCACTGGGACCGCAACACTAGGGATATTGAGTCTATTATACATTACATATTTTACTGCCCTCTAAAACTACCCCTCCACACCGGAAATGTTTGTCCTGGAATGAATACATATAATAATCTCACTAACTACGAGGACACTCTATACTTATGCCTTAGCACTGAATAAAGAACATATCTACCGAGTGGTAGCTGCTTACATGTGGGCTACACAGATTAAAACTGGTAGACTCAAGTGGTGATATGGCATACATTATTTTAAATAAAAGGAGTGAAAATCTATGCTCAGAGGCACTTTAAAATTATGGTTTTATTGATAACTTTAGCATCAATAAGCTTTATAGCAAATAGCATTTAGTAAATGTGATTATCTATATGTATTACAAAAGAGACTGGATATACTTTGTATTTTATTTGAATTTATTTTATAATAATACAATTTTTGGAATCTTGCTGTTTCCAATAGTTTTTTCAACCTAGGAACTCTCTTTCTTTTTCACACGTCTACTTTAATGGCTTATTTTATGTACTGGTTTTAGTAGATACTTTTATTTTTTGTATGTATTGTTAAAGCCAAGAACAAATAAATGAATGTGTATAACTGGTGTAAGGCAGCTTAGAATCTTCACTGCTACAAGATCAAGTGCAAGCCAAGGTATTTTTTTCTTTTCAGTAAAGAAAGAAATATAAGAAATGTATTTGCATAATAGAATTAGGGCTCTCCAACCAGGGGCACCTCTTCGGCTAAGGCACAGGAGCGTCGCCCCACTGCCTTTCAGCACGGCAAAAAAGGAAAAATAAAATGATAATAACGCAATGTTATTATCATTTTACTTTTCTGCACTGTGGCAGTTTTGTGGGGCGGGACTAGGCTGCGCAGGGGGGAGGAGTGGTGGCACCCTCCAAAGTGTGCATGAATGTTTGCATTCATGCACACTTTGCATGCTCTCATCCCAGGCTGCATTACAGCCTGGGTGGGGAACATACCCAGGCTCCCATTCCCCATCTGAGCACCGAACCACGACGCTCAGACCAATTCTGCATTGCAGTGTTGGGATTGGCTTAGGGGAGCCTATCCTGCTTCCTGTTCGAACAGAAGCCAGGAAGAGGACAGAGAGGACGGAACAAAGGGGGCTGCCGGCCCGGCAGCAGGTAAGTGTTCTCTTTACATTATTTTTTTCTCCCCTCTTCCCCCGCTCCTCGGCTACCTACTGCTTTGCGGGAGCAGCCGCGACTGTCTCCAACAGCCAAAATCATTTTAAGAATTCACATACATCTCACAGTGGTCTGACCATGTATATCATGCTCCATTTTCTGTCACTGGTGCTGAAAGTGACCTCCAGTCCATAGGCCCTTACCCTAAGACCACAGTGCTGCACAATAAATGTTTTTTGGGAATAATAGATAAGTAAAAGTTTAATACAACAGAATACAAAGTGAAAAACATAGGCATAGACAAGAAACAATATCTCAACAAGCAATCGCGAGTGGCCCAGAGACAGACATTAAGGTGTTACAGTGGTCTCACCTGGCAAGTTGAGCTTCTCAACAAACAAAGTGGCAGATTTATTAATACTTAATACGGAGTTTGCGTCACAAAAGTGATGCACACTGGCACAAAGTGTTGTTTTGAGATTTACTTGCCAGCGCAAACCCTGATTTGCATTGCAAAGTTGCCAAAAAATAAATCAAAGTAGTGCTTTGTGTTACTTTTCACTACTTTGCATTTATGGGGCGCTCCATGGGAGGTACAGGACCATTCCCATGCAACCACCCATGGAATATGACTGAAGGCCCTAACTACTAAAACAAGCATTGGCATAGCCAATAGGTCTCGCCTTTTATTTTGTTGCAGATTTATATAGCACAAACTCGACCCAAAGGTATTGGAGCGCTTTACATGAGCACCAGTTAGTTACACAAGGACACATTCATTTTTGGTAGGCACGGGGAGATTAAGTGATTTGCCCAGAATCACAGGATGTTGAGCTGACGGCAAGGCTCGAACCTGGTTCCCCAGCTCCAAAGTCGGCAGCTCTAGCCCTGGGTAGTTCAATCATAGCTTAATTCCTGAACATGTGTTAGGCTTTATCAAGCCCAAATTGAATCCACTTATTAAAAAAATAAAAATAAAATAAACTGTACACAAAATAGTAAGTGTTTGCCAAATTGCAGGCACATGACTTGTGAAGCAAAGTAAACAAGCCAGAGATTAAGGTGGCTTCAGCTCCCTGGACACTGGATATGTGCAATTTGGCTCCACCTCACTATCACTCTCGTATCTGTACAAGTCTGCAAGGAAGGTATTGCAAACCTGCTGTCAATTCCGTCACTTATGGCACTTCTGAAGATCACGGATCTGTCTCTGGAAATGGCATAACTAATAACAGCAAGTTCCTTGGTGTTGTCCCCTACTGTGTGTGTAGACCATTTCTAGACAGCAGAGGGGGCCAGTGGAAAAACAGTCAGCCACAAGGGAGCCGGTGGCACATCTGCCATCAGGAAAACCACATTTTCCCAAATTCTAACTGAGGGGGAGGATCAGGGAAGATTGCAAAGGATAATTTGCCATTTTTAACAGATGTCCCGATTCCACCCTATTCTAAATGACCCCCATTACTCACAAGACAAAAACTAACGTACTCTGGGCCCCAACCAGTAAAAGAAAACCATATTTGAGAGTTGTTTTTAATCCTTCAATTCACCCTCTCTAATAACCTTCAATAAAAAAAAAGCACAAGTATATTAAGGGTTGTGCTTGCACATATCTTCATTTCAACCCCGTAGGACATATGCAGATTGAGAATACGGTAAAATATTTGTATGAACATAACCTGGGAGTGCGCAGGGGCTGCATATCTCTATTCAATTGATATAACAATTCAGGCCATTAACGCTATTCAAAAGCACCAAATAATTGAGCCAGCCAAGCGTTACATATACATTGCAAATTCGCAGCTACTAAAAGGTGCACAAAAATCCCAAAGATTAAACCGAAGAGCATTTGCAACGCAATACAATTGGTCTCGCCTTTGGGACTTAAGTATTTAACCACGCAGCAAACTGTCGCGCTTTCAGTTAAAGTGTAAGGCAGCAGCTGCAGCCTAGTGCTAGAATACACTACTATTGTCTGTGAGAGCGACTGTCGCACTTTGGGCAACTTTCAGTCCTATAAATGAGTTAAGCATACTTGAAGGAGGCTGCTGCCCAACTCAGGTAAATACATGATTCCTACAACTCTGGAGTCTGTTGTGGGGGAATGGTACTCGGTGCTTGCACAGCAGGGTCTCACCTACACATCGGAATTGATACCTTTTCTGCAGCTTCATACAGTGCGAACTCAACCTGCCAGTACCAAAGCGCTCCACACCAGAAGCACATCTCCCACATGAAATAATACCTTCATGCCTCTGCGGCACAGGAAGGTCAAATCCCAGTGCCGGGTCAACTTCCTGTGATTCTGGGCAAATCACGTAATCCCCCCGTGCCACAAAAACAGAAAAATATGCTCTCAAGTGCAAACCTATGCCTAGCGCGCAAAGTGCCCCAATGCTACCGGGCCAAGTCCGCGCTATATAAAGCAGCAAAACACATACCAAGTACGCAAGCGCTTTATATGTTAAAAGAAAATGCCGATTTAAATGTGTTTATCACAGCCACGCCATCAAAGCAAATGCTATTTGTTATATTATAAATAACATACAACTGCCTGTCCGTGTAAAACGAAGGATAGATGGTCACTCTGGCTCTAAGCTACTTAATTCAAAACATGCCTTGTTTTCCAGCGTTTCATATAGAAGGCAGTACTGCTGCTGCTGGTGTTCCTTCGTCAACACGGTCAGCAAGCATTAAAACACTTTACATGAGAAGCACATCGTCTACACAAAAGCATACCTTTCTGCCTCCGCGGCATTGGGGAGGTCAATCCCAGCATCGGGTCAACTTCCTGTGATTCTGGGCAAATCACTTAATCCTCAGCGCCACAAAAACAGAAAAAATGCCCTCACGTGAAAGCACTTTAATGCTCTCGAGCTAAGTTCGCGCTATGTAAAGCTGCAAAACACATACTAAGTAGGTACGTGCTTTACATGGTAGAAGAAAATGCTGATTTAAATGTCTGTCTCACACCCACGCCATCAAAGCAAATGCTGTATGTTATAAATAACGTACAACGGTATATGTCCGAGTAAAACAAAGGATAGATGGTCACCACGTGCGTAAAGAGCTGTTCACAATAAAAAAAAACAAGGAAACAGAAAAAGAAGTCCAACGCCATAAGGAAATTAAAACGAAGAGCAACACTACACGTAACTGGGCCAGTCGCTAGGGACGGGAACACCCCCACCGAAAGGCGGGACAAACAATAGAATAAGCCACTGAAGGTGTGAGAAGTTGGCCTGGTATATGCTGTCCACTAATTAAAGTGGGCACCTTGCACCAGTCCAAACAACCTTTATGGCGATTAGGTCAAAGATAACCTTTATGAAAGCTATCCTAGTGGTAGCTATGGAGAGCAGCCTTCAGGCTAAGTCTTGAAGGAATGTTAAGCACCTTGTTTTACCAGAATGCAACCTTATAGTATTGGTTAAATGAAAGGGAGACCACACAGTAGTTATAAAAATATGTATTTATTATATATAACACTCTCTAGGATCCTCTACACGCGGATAGAACACAAATCAAATAATACAGTTGCAAAGAATCAAACATAATTAGCACAATACACAGTGGGCTCCCGGGAGACCAAACCATATACTAAATAAGTGGTATAAGAACCACGACTCAGGACTAGACCTAGTCTAGAAGGTGTAGAATCGCTGGGACCCCAAGGAACCACCCAAGGTGAGAGAGTAGGGACCCCACGGAGGACGGGTGCAGTGTGAGAACACTTGTATAGAGATAATCAGCACACACTTATTTCCAAGCATCAATCAAATTATAAGATCATTAATGCAGTCGGATAGATTCCCCCCCCCAATTTTTTTTTCAGGAGACATATATCACTTGTTTTAAGATAATCCTTTATTTCTATTTTTCTTTTCTTCACTCAAAATGTAGCCAGATGAAGCCAACACGTTTCGTCCCTTCTTAGGACTTCTTCAGGGCTACGAAAACATAGATAAAATATGTACATTTTTTAAAAACCCAATATAATACAATACATCACCTCATAAAAACATACACACTTAGCTAGCTCCTTGTGCAATATTCTATATACAGTGTACTATTTACAAACAACTTATTGCCCATTAGAACTCATCACTGAAGATGATTTTTTAATATAAATCATCCTAATTATATCCAAGAAAGCCATGCTAATTATTCAGTTCAATTCTTCATCAACATATATTGCATGTTTAAATAGACCAAACACTTGATCCCTACATATGTCATGATACTTTTAATAAAACTCACACAATCACAGATGGAGAGACTGCTGATACTGAAAGATTAAAGTTACAAAGAGGCAGATTTCATCTAGAGTTATTAATAACCGAAAGGAAACATTATGAAATGGGAAGACACTAAATAAAGGAGAAAGAACAAAGACGGCACACATTTCATCAAAAGTCATTGTAATTTGAGGGGCAATATTATAGATGCTAATTTACCTCAATTGGATGATATTTTGTTATCAATTGTTCAGTATAGTCACTTTTTCATTCTAAAATAATGAAAGGAAAGTTCATAAATCCTCTTTTTATGATACATATTATGGTTAATATAAGCTCATATTTCTACCCCGCATACCTGTTATCTTAAAGGGTATATACCAAGTCCAATGTGTCCAGGTCAGTTTACTTCCTTCTCTTTCAAATAAATGTGCCTTTGTTGGCTCCCAAACCTATAATGACAGGTATCGTCTTAAAAACATAGTGACTCTCATAGACCACCCAAATAACTATGTGCATTATGAATTTAACTAGAGAATTTATCAAATAAAATCTCTATCTAATTTGTATAGGCTACTTCGGTGTGGCCTCTATGTAATTGTATTTAAACACCGATACTGGTTCATATCTCCAAATACACTACAATCACTAATAACTATAATATTAGTGTCATCTATAAGTTGCAAATCGTAGTTGACTCCACTTACTAATGGGAGATATATATACCCATTCCCAAGTTATTTCAACTCCCCTGTGGTCGCCATCTTAGTACTGGTAAGCTGATGCTAGTGCTGGTTGCAATATCAGCAAAAAGAACCCAAACTAAACATTAATGCAAATACAAAGGTAGCGACAGCAGTAATAATATGCCACAGCCGCCATCACTGAGATTATAAACTAATCATGGTGATATCAATAACAGTATCCATGATGGAGACCCAAACCCCACATGAATACAAATGCGTAAATAGTGATAATATACTGCGGTCTCCATCTTTAAACTTGTAAATTAACAGTAGTAATGCAGATGGCAATATCAACAGATTGGACCCAAGCCCAACATTAGTATAGATAAGCCGATAGTAATAATACTAGTGGCAAATACGAACAAAAAGGATCTAAACGCCATATTATGGCAAATGTACCACTAGGTGCTGCACGTCACTAAATCTCACTCATTCAATTGCCTGATACCAATAACAGTATCCATGATGGAGACCCAAACCCCACATGAATACAAATGCGTAAATAGTGATAATGTACTGCGGTCTCCATCTTTAAACTTGGAAATTAACAGTAGTAATGCAGATGGCAGTATCAACAAATGGGATCCAAGCCCAACATTAGTATAGATAAGCCGATAGCCAAACTTTGAATGGTAATGGTAAACAACTCAAAAGGAAGAATGATACGATTAGAACGAAAGAAGAAGCATCATTTATCACGCAATACAATCTATATAGCAATCATATTTTTAATATATTGCGGAAGAATTGGCATATTTTGAGTTCAGATATTGGATTATCTAAGACAGTATCTAAAAAACCTAGGGTCATATACCGTAGAGGTAATACAATTAAACAAAGATTATGTCCTAGTTATGTAAGACCAGAGGGCTCAGAACATCAAGGGGTCACCTGGTTGTCAAGTAAACCTAATGGTTTTTATACTTGTACAAAGTGCTCTGTTTGTCGCTTTGGCAGGAATAGGGTTACTGAGTTCAAATATAACACAGAGAAGATTCATTCCATTTCAGCTTTCATGAACTGTAATACAACGTATACAGTCTATGTAATTGAATGTGCCTGCAATAGGATTTATATAGGTAGCAGCATAAGATGCTTAAAAGTAAGAATACAAGAACATGTGCGGGCGATTAAGAACTGTGATGATAAATATCCCGTTGCTATTCATATCAAAGAGGCACACCCAGATAAGAGTGAGATTTGGTTCCATGCAATTGAGCATATTGGTAAAATAGAGAGAGGAGGCAATAGAGAACTGCTTCTTCGTCAGGCGGAAGAAAGATGGATATGTCGCTTGAGATCAGTGCAGCAGGGACTTAACAGTTATTCGGAACTTCATTATTTTTTGTAATAGGGACTTATCGCCAATTTGGAATTCTTATTATTTATGCAATTTAAATTATTGTGAAATGTTTAGAATTTGTTGTGTGATGTCTGTGCTTAGGTGACCAGTAGAGACGTTGGATCTGTAAGGGATAAGTTTTGAAAATGACTGGTGATTTATAGATGTTATCACCATTCAGTCATTACTTACTGGCAATGATCGTATAGATTGTAAACATAAAAATAGTGCAAGAAGCACACCTTAAATACTGGACGAAGGACTGACAATAAAGACGGTTGCATAGTTGGTTGCATATGTAGATATACCATGTGAATCCGATGACAGAAACTGTTTGGGGGCTTAATAGCATAAGAAAATGCCTCCTAAAAGATGGCCACTAAATTGGCCATCAGAATTAGAGTTTTGCGCATGCCTAGGGTATCGGCTATATAAGCCTACCGTATTGAATAACTGTGGTTTGTTCAATACTGTTCGGAGGATAGACAATAGGAGGTTTTTATTAAGTATGGCGGACTATTGGGCTAAACAGTTTAACATTCTAAGCCTGCCAGAGGAAAGAGGCTGTTGCTATAATTAATAATAAACATATATTCCTTAAAGATGGCCACCGAGTTGACCATCAGAATTAGCGTGTGCGCATGCGCGAAAACTTGGAATACAAGTCCGTTTGAGGAAGGACCCCGATTTATTTGTGAATGCAAAGGGGACGTAGAATGAAATAATTTTTTACTAACTAAGTATAATTGGTGGGACACATGGCTTTACATGCCACATTTCTTGTGTTACGTCCGCGGCTTATAGGGCTTAACATAGTAATACACCTCTCAAAGATGGCCACTGAATTGACCTTTAGGAATAGCGGAATGCGCATGCGTGGCAAATCAACTTTTAAATTTAAACGCGTGCATTGAGGGATCCCGGTTTGACATCATTCGTTGAGATCGCTCAGTGAGAACGGATAGAGGCGGAACGACTGGCCTCAGGCAAGTGAGTGAGATTTAGTGACGTGCAGCACCTAGTGGTACATTTGCCATAATATTGCGTTTAGATCCTTTTTGTTTGTATTTGCCACTAGTATTACCACTATCGGCTTATCTATACTAATGTTGGGCTTGGGTCCCATTTGTTGATACTGCCATCTGCATTACTACTGTTAATTTACAAGTTTAAAGATGGAGACCGCAGTACATTATCACTATTTACGCATTTGTATTCATGTGGGGTTTGGGTCTCCATCATGGATACTGTTATTGGTATCAGGCAATTGAATGAGTGAGATTTAGTGACGTGCAGCACCTAGTGGTACATTTGCCATAATATGGCGTTTAGATCCTTTTTGTTCGTATTTGCCACTAGTATTATTACTATCGGCTTATCTATACTAATGTTGGGCTTGGGTCCAATCTGTTGATATTGCCATCTGCATTACTACTGTTAATTTACAAGTTTAAAGATGGAGACCGCAGTATATTATCACTATTTACGCATTTGTATTCATGTGGGGTTTGGGTCTCCATCATGGATCCTGTTATTGATATCACCATGATTAGTTTATAATCTCAGTGATGGCGGCTGTGGCATATTATTACTGCTGTCGCTACCTTTGTATTTGCATTAATGTTTAGTTTGGGTTCTTTTTGCTGATATTGCAACCAGCACTAGCATCAGCTTACCAGTACTAAGATGGCGACCACAGGGGAGTTGAAATAACTTGGGAATGGGTATATATATCTCCCATTTGTAAGTGGAGTCAACTACGATTTGCAACTTATAGATGACACTAATATTATATTTATTAGTGATTATAGTGTATTTGGAGATATGAACCAGTATCGGTGTTTAAATACAATTACATAGAGGCTACACCGAAGTAGCCTATACAAATTAGATAGAGATTTTATTTGATAAATTCTCTAGTTAAATTCATAATGCACATAGTTATTTGGGTGGTCTATGAGAGTCACTATGTTTTTAAGACGATACCTGTCATTATAGGTTTGGGAGCCAACAAAGGCACATTTATTTGAAAGAGAAGGAAGTAAACTGACCTGGACACATTGGACTTGGTATATACCCTTTAAGATAACAGGTATGCGGGGTAGAAATATGAGCTTATATTAACCATAATATGTATCATAAAAGAGGATTTATGAACTTTCCTTTCATTATTTTAGAATGAAAAAGTGACTATACTGAACAATTGATAACAAAATATCATCCAATTGAGGTAAATTAGCATCTATAATATTGCCCCTCAAATTACAATGACTTTTGATGAAATTTGTGCCGTCTTTGTTCTTTCTCCTTTATTTAGTGTCTTCCCATTTCATAATGTTGCCTTTCGGTTATTAATAACTCTAGATGAAATCTGCCTCTTTGTAACTTTAATCTTTCAGTATCAGCAGTCTCTCCATCTGTGATTGTGTGAGTTTTATTAAAAGTATCATGACATATGTAGGGATCAAGTGTTTGGTCTATTTAAACATGCAATATATGTTGATGAAGAATTGAACTGAATAATTAGCATGGCTTTCTTGGATATAATTAGGATGATTTATATTAAAAAATCATCTTCAGTGATGAGTTCTAATGGGCAATAAGTTGTTTGTAAATAGTACACTGTATATAGAATATTGCACAAGGAGCTAGCTAAGTGTGTATGTTTTTATGAGGTGATGTATTGTATTATATTGGGTTTTTAAAAAATGTACATATTTTATCTATGTTTTCGTAGCCCTGAAGAAGTCCTAAGAAGGGACGAAATGCGTTGGCTACATCTGGCTACATTTTGAGTGAAGAAAAGAAAAATAGAAATAAAGGATTATCTTAAAACAAGTGATATATGTCTCCTGAAAAAAAATTTCTTTGGGGGAATCTATCCGACTGCATTAATGATCTTATAATTTGATTGATGCTTGGAAATAAGTGTGTGCTGATTATCTCTATACAAATGTTTATGTGAATTTATTCACTTTTGGGAATTAGGAGGCCTTTTTTCCCATGATCGTTGCACCACATTAATAACTTCCCACTTCAATAACAATGTGCGGTTTTGTGTCTAAGGCCCCTTTGTAAATCATTTGCTGTATTTGGACAAACCTGCACTGTTATAGGGAATAATACTTTTTACCTTATTAGTAATTATGAACTTTGAAGACAATCGTGAAGCCATGCTTGGTGATCTGTTTAGTAAAAAACAAACAGGCATTAATAAAGAAATGCCGCAAACTATGAGAAATGAAGGATTAAGAGAAAAATTTATAAAGTTGGAGAGACTAAAAAAACAAGAGTTAAGTAAATGGTGGGATGGGAACACCATGCGGAAGTATATAGAAAATAGAAGGATCCCTAGGGGCCTTCGGATATTGATTTTTCCTAATTTTGAGGATTTGGATTTGGATCTTCTTAAAGAATGGGAGGATGGTCTACATGATGCGTCCTATGGAATGATGGGGATTCTAGTAAAGAATGCGGAAAGGAAGGTTGCTAAGTTAAGAGAAGAAATTGATAAGTTAGAAAAAGAGATTAGAGAAATCAATTTACAAGATGCCATTAAAAGAATTATGACATCTTGAATAGTGAATTAGCAAACTACCAAATATACTTGAGAGACAAAAAGCAAAAGAAAATTCTGAGAGACGAAGGTGATTATGAGAAGGGTAGAATTTTCACCTTCGCCAAAAAGTTTGATGATGTTATGACAAAACCAATTCCCACAGGTATGAATAGAACCAGGGAAATAAGTGCCTCCTCAAGTAGCATCTCCCTCTCATCAGTTGAAAGTGAAATAGGGGAAGCTATTAGCTTAGAACCAATGGACAAACCACAATCCCTTTTTTTAAGGGAGGTCCAGAGATACAGACTGGGCAACAAAAAGAGAAGACCAATGGAAAAGGGAGGAGAACGAGGAGGGGTGGACGGAAACACAAGAACAGGTGTCCAAACCAGACAACGATCCAAAACCAACCAGACCAAGTAATAACTTGTATCACGGATGTAGGTACACCAAATACAGCAAATGATATGGGAACTGAAGGCCTGAAAATTGTGAACCTGTCTAAAAGAATCTTGTCAGCTGATGAAAGTAATGTTCTGAGCAAAGGTTTGAATTATTGTCCATCTGAAAAATGCACATTTACTGATGTACATGTGGATTTATTTAAATTCATCCGCAAATTAAAATTAAAACATTTCTTTAATGAACATCCTTCTGTAACTGCTGGTATTTCTAATGTTGGCACTAAATCTCCTTTGACTATAATGGATGTTGATTTAATACATACTATTGCAACGTTAGATGAGGAAGAACCATGTGGTGACATCAGACAATTAGCAAATGATCTAAACATAGAGGAGGATCTGACACTTAATAGTGGTTTGAAACCTTCCTCAAAGTTTATTCCATCAATGCAAAACGACTCGGCAATTGATGAATTCCATAGAAGGGTCACATTGGAATTATATAAATTGGAGGATGTTCATACAAGAAAAGAATTTTGTACACATGAATCAAATCTCTCGAGAAAAGACAGAGAGGCAATTGTAAATCTAAAGAAAGATCTGACCATTATAATACGTGAGGCAGACAAGGGAGGAAATATTGTAATACTTGATATGCAGGATTACCTAGGAGAAATTAATAGACAATTGGAAGACAAAATATGCTATGAAAAACTAAAGGGAAATCCAATTCCAGAGATTGAGAAATATATCAATACCAATCTGAGGGAATGGCATGAGACTTGTCTCATTTCAGATCAGGAGTACAAGTACCTAATTGCCCAAAACTCTAGATATCCATGCATATATATCCTCCCGAAGATACATAAAACATTGCAGCAGCCTCCTGGGAGGCCCATAATTTCTGGAAATGGGGGACCTACAGAACATTTGGCTGAGTATATAGATAATTTCTTACAACCTCATGTAAAGAATTTACCATCATATTTAAAAGATAGTCGAGATGTCCTGGACAAGTTGGATGATTTTCGCTGGGACAGTGAGGATCTTCTATTTGTCAGTATGGACGTCGAAAGCCTATATACTTGCATACAGATGAAAAGTGGACTTGAAGCTTTAAGATTTTTTCTGTACAAGCGGAGTGCCAGTCACCTTGATCATACTTTGATGTTGATCAGGATGGCTGAGATAGTATTAACTAACAATGCTTTTTTGCACAATGGGGCGTGGTACCTCCAAAAACAAGGTACAGCTATGGGCTCGAGGTTTGCTCCATCTCATGCAAACCTTTTTATGGGTTTGTATGAGGTGGAGCAGACCTGGGGCAAGAGATCCACTAACTGGATAGATAAGATCATTTTTTATGGTCGGTTTATTGATGACATTCTGATGATTTGGAATGGAGGAGAACAGGATTTGAGAGATTATCATGCCCATCTCAATAACAACAGATTCAATGTGAAACTAACAATGAAATTTGATAAGAAAGAAATTGAATTTCTGGACCTTAGACTGTATGTTAAGGAAGGGAGGATACATAGTGATATCTATAAAAAGCCAACATCATGCAATAGTGTTTTGCACGCTTCAAGTGCCCACCCTCAGTCGACCATAAATGCCATTCCATTTGGTGAAATGGTAAGGGCCCGGAGAAATTGCAGTGAAGATGAACACTTCACTCGCAACTTGAAAGAGATTAAACTGAATTTTGAGAAACGTGGATATGGCAGTCAGTGTCTAGAGAAGGCTGAGAGGAGGGTAAAAGGCCTTAATAGACAACAAACTTTGAATGGTAATGGTAAACAACTCAAAAGGAAGAATGATACGATTAGAACGAAAGAAGAAGCATCATTTATCACGCAATACAATCTATATAGCAATCATATTTTTAATATATTGCGGAAGAATTGGCATATTTTGAGTTCAGATATTGGATTATCTAAGACAGTATCTAAAAAACCTAGGGTCATATACCGTAGAGGTAATACAATTAAACAAAGATTATGTCCTAGTTATGTAAGACCAGAGGGCTCAGAACATCAAGGGGTCACCTGGTTGTCAAGTAAACCTAATGGTTTTTATACTTGTACAAAGTGCTCTGTTTGTCGCTTTGGCAGGAATAGGGTTACTGAGTTCAAATATAACACAGAGAAGATTCATTCCATTTCAGCTTTCATGAACTGTAATACAACGTATACAGTCTATGTAATTGAATGTGCCTGCAATAGGATTTATATAGGTAGCAGCATAAGATGCTTAAAAGTAAGAATACAAGAACATGTGCGGGCGATTAAGAACTGTGATGATAAATATCCCGTTGCTATTCATATCAAAGAGGCACACCCAGATAAGAGTGAGATTTGGTTCCATGCAATTGAGCATATTGGTAAAATAGAGAGAGGAGGCAATAGAGAACTGCTTCTTCGTCAGGCGGAAGCAAGATGGATATGTCGCTTGAGATCAGTGCAGCAGGGACTTAACAGTTATTCGGAACTTCATTATTTTTTGTAATAGGGACTTATCGCCAATTTGGAATTCTTATTATTTATGCAATTTAAATTATTGTGAAATGTTTAGAATTTGTTGTGTGATGTCTGTGCTTAGGTGACCAGTAGAGACGTTGGATCTGTAAGGGATAAGTTTTGAAAATGACTGGTGATTTATAGATGTTATCACCATTCAGTCATTACTTACTGGCAATGATCGTATAGATTGTAAACATAAAAATAGTGCAAGAAGCACACCTTAAATACTGGACGAAGGACTGACAATAAAGACGGTTGCATAGTTGGTTGCATATGTAGATATACCATGTGAATCCGATGACAGAAACTGTTTGGGGGCTTAATAGCATAAGAAAATGCCTCCTAAAAGATGGCCACTAAATTGGCCATCAGAATTAGCGTTTTGCGCATGCCTAGGGTATCGGCTATATAAGCCTACCGTATTGAATAACTGTGGTTTGTTCAATACTGTTCGGAGGATAGACAATAGGAGGTTTTTATTAAGTATGGCGGACTATTGGGCTAAACAGTTTAACATTCTAAGCCTGCCAGAGGAAAGAGGCTGTTGCTATAATTAATAATAAACATATTCCTTAAAGATGGCCACCGAGTTGACCATCAGAATTAGCGTGTGCGCATGCGCGAAAACTTGGAATACAAGTCCGTTTGAGGAAGGACCCCGATTTATTTGTGAATGCAAAGGGGACGTAGAATGAAATAATTTTTTACTAACTAAGTATAATTGGTGGGACACATGGCTTTACATGCCACATTTCTTGTGTTACGTCCGCGGCTTATAGGGCTTAACATAGTAATACACCTCTCAAAGATGGCCACTGAATTGACCTTTAGGAATAGCGGAATGCGCATGCGTGGCAAGTCAACTTTTAAATTTAAACGCGTGCATTGAGGGATCCCGGTTTGACATCATTCGGTGAGATCGCTCGGTGAGAACGGATAGAGGCGGAACGACTGGCCTCAGGCAAGTGAGTGAGATTTAGTGACGTGCAGCACCTAGTGGTACATTTGCCATAATATGGCGTTTAGATCCTTTTTGTTTGTATTTGCCACTAGTATTACCACTATCGGCTTATCTATACTAATGTTGGGCTTGGGTCCCATTTGTTGATACTGCCATCTGCATTACTACTGTTAATTTACAAGTTTAAA
This sequence comes from Calotriton arnoldi, assembly GCA_963921515.1. Lineage (NCBI taxonomy): Eukaryota > Metazoa > Chordata > Amphibia > Caudata > Salamandridae > Calotriton > Calotriton arnoldi. The sequence continues at coordinate 152,060 of CAWUFW010017566.1, forward strand.
GATGGAGACCGCAGTACATTATCACTATTTACGCATTTGTATTCATGTGGGGTTTGGGTCTCCATCATGGATACTGTTATTGGTATCAGGCAATTGAATTAGTGAGATTTAGTGACGTGCAGCACCTAGTGGTACATTTGCCATAATATGGCGTTTAGATCCTTTTTGTTCGTATTTGCCACTAGTATTATTACTATCGGCTTATCTATACTAATGTTGGGCTTGGGTCCAATCTGTTGATATTGCCATCTGCATTACTACTGTTAATTTACAAGTTTAAAGATGGAGACCGCAGTATATTATCACTATTTACGCATTTGTATTCATGTGGGGTTTGGGTCTCCATCATGGATACTGTTATTGATATCACCATGATTAGTTTATAATCTCAGTGATGGCGGCTGTGGCATATTATTACTGCTGTCGCTACCTTTGTATTTGCATTAATGTTTAGTTTGGGTTCTTTTTGCTGATATTGCAACCAGCACTAGCATCAGCTTACCAGTACTAAGATGGCGACCACAGGGGAGTTGAAATAACTTGGGAATGGGTATATATATCTCCCATTAGTAAGTGGAGTCAACTACGATTTGCAACTTATAGATGACACTAATATTATAGTTATTAGTGATTGTAGTGTATTTGGAGATATGAACCAGTATCGGTGTTTAAATACAATTACATAGAGGCCACACCGAAGTAGCCTATACAAATTAGATAGAGATTTTATTTGATAAATTCTCTAGTTAAATTCATAATGCACATAGTTATTTGGGTGGTCTATGAGAGTCACTATGTTTTTAAGACGATACCTGTCATTATAGGTTTGGGAGCCAACAAAGGCACATTTATTTGAAAGAGAAGGAAGTAAACTGACCTGGACACATTGGACTTGGTATATACCCTTTAAGATAACAGGTATGCGGGGTAGAAATATGAGCTTATATTAACCATAATATGTATCATAAAAAGAGGATTTATGAACTTTCCTTTCATTATTTTAGAATGAAAAAGTGACTATACTGAACAATTGATAACAAAATATCATCCAATTGAGGTAAATTAGCATCTATAATATTGCCCCTCAAATTACAATGACTTTTGATGAAATTTGTGCCGTCTTTGTTCTTTCTCCTTTATTTAGTGTCTTCCCATTTCATAATGTTGCCTTTCGGTTATTAATAACTCTAGATGAAATCTGCCTCTTTGTAACTTTAATCTTTCAGTATCAGCAGTCTCTCCATCTGTGATTGTGTGAGTTTTATTAAAAGTATCATGACATATGTAGGGATCAAGTGTTTGGTCTATTTAAACATGCAATATATGTTGATGAAGAATTGAACTGAATAATTAGCATGGCTTTCTTGGATATAATTAGGATGATTTATATTAAAAAATCATCTTCAGTGATGAGTTCTAATGGGCAATAAGTTGTTTGTAAATAGTACACTGTATATAGAATATTGCACAAGGAGCTAGCTAAGTGTGTATGTTTTTATGAGGTGATGTATTGTATTATATTGGGTTTTTAAAAAATGTACATATTTTATCTATGTTTTCGTAGCCCTGAAGAGGTCCTAAGAAGGGACGAAACGCGTTGGCTACATCTGGCTACATTTTGAGTGAAGAAAAGAAAAATAGAAATAAAGGATTATCTTAAAACAAGTGATATATGTCTCCTGAAAAAAATGTTTGGGGGGGGAATCTATCTGACTGCATTAATGATCTTATAATTTGATTGATGCTTGGAAATAAGTGTGTGCTGATTATCTCTATACAAATGTTTATGTGAATTTATTCACTTTTGGGAATTAGGAGGCCTTTTTTCCCATGATCGTTGCACCACATTAATAACTTCCCACTTCAATAACAATGTGCGGTATTGTGTCTAAGGCCCCTTTGTAAATCATTTGCAGTGTGAGAACACGACTGCGTGCTCCGTACAATTCAATGGGAAAGTCGCGGTTGGAAAATCGGAGATTACGGACCCTTCCCAGCAGATTAGGAAGACAACCCTTGGAACTTAAGAGTTTGGAGGGCCACCCCACCCGTGGATACCTTTGTACCAGAGTTACCTATCCCAGAGGAGCCGGGTGCATAGGTGCTAAGTGGCGTCGGAAACCCTCGTCGTTCTCTATGGATGTCGACAAAGAAATGCTGCTGCTGGAAGAAAGAAAAGTGTCCGGTAGAATCCAAACATGGATTCTAGACGAGAAGAACCTGAAAGCAGAGGGGACAGAGTCTGGGTCACTTTGGAGTGACCAGGGGCTCGGTAGACGAATGCCCACCGATGTCGGGTGCTTCAGGTGCATTGACGGTGAGCTTGACTCTTCAGCTGCGAGGACCAGGAGACATCTGGGATGACCAGGAGCCAGAGGCGAGCTGTCCCACGAAGGATGTCGAGTGCTGAGGGGTCGGTGTCCAGCGGGAGCACCAATCAAGCCTTAGCAGCGGCAAACAACGTAGATGGTCAACTTCGGTGTCGATCTGGCCCAGCAAGGACCAGGAGACTCACCACAGCAAGGGGAGTCAGGGCAGGCCTGGAGCAACCAGGGGAGCCTGATTAAAGCAAAGTTGACCCTCAAGTGGACCCACAGGCCAAAGGCACAGGAGTCGCGAGGGGACCTCAGGCGGTTTCACAGGATACCATCCAGCAGGGCACAGAGTGCGAGGATGCCAGAGTACGTCTTAGAAAGGATGCGCTGGGGTCAGGGCTACAAATGGCCCAAAGCATGGAATTGTTGCACGACAACAAGCATGTCCAGCTGCAAATGGACGTGGTACACAGGAGTACGGTTATACGGTCCCCACTAGGGATATCTGCCTCAAACTTGGTAAGAGGGCAGCTTGACTTCGGGGACCATCAGAAACCCACCTCCTGTATTGCTGGAGCCTTCAGAGTCCGCAGGAGCTCAGGGTCAGCAAACCGGTAAGATGCGTTACAGTGCCTGCGTTTGCAGGGGAGTGACTCCTTCACTCCAAGGGAGATTCTTCTGTTGTCTTGGAGGTCCACATGGTCCTGCACGGAGCCTGTATGGATCACGGACAGTGGCGAGACTGGGGACGGCAAGGGAAGATGAAGTCGAGCCCAAGGGAGGTCCAGCGAAGTCCAGCGTGTCCAGACGGTTGAAATGTAGTGGTGTCTTCTTGCAGAATCTTGTCCACGTAAAATCTAATGTCCTGTAGCCAGGTAACCCATTTTATACTCACGGGAAAGGGTTGGACAGATTCTTGGGACCCTCCTAGGGGAGGGACAGGACAGGGGGGTGGCTACACCCATGTCCTTTGTCCAGTTTCACGCCAGAGGAGGAGCAGATGGCTCCTAAAACTGGTTTGAACTGGACTATGCTCAGGGACACCAAGTGTGCCCCTCGTGCAGACTTTCTGGCACTGAGACAGTGCACCCACCCAGCCCCAATACACTAAATCCTGTCTGGAAGGTGGTAACACCTCCCTGTGACAGGATGCCTATTGTGCTGCCTTCCCCTGCTCGAGCTTGGCTCAGCAGCAGGAGGGCAGACTCGTGTCTGTGGCTGGCAGCATCCATTTTGTGCTGTAAGGCTCGAGAAAGTTGGTACCGGTAGACTTAGGTACCCCCAGAACCTCGGTTCTGAGAGTAGGAATCATACCTCCCACACCAGTTACTGGTGTGGAGGTATGATTCCAAGGTGTTTGACACCAAACACGACATACTTCGTTGCAGTCGTTTTCGAGATAGCATTTACTGCGAGGTTATAATGCACCTCTACCTATAAGTCTGGTAGTATCACATACAGCCTGGGAGAATGGTCTCCGAAGACTGCAGAGGGGCCCTGCTCATGCAGGAGCACCCTCTCACGCAAAACCCAGCACCCTGCCTTCAGGATTGTTAGGGCCTGCTATAGGGGTGACTTACACATTTTTACGTGTAGTGATATATATAGATATAGTGAACCTATATCTTAAGTAAGTGGTGCAATCACCAACTTACACAGGCTGCAGTAGCAGACCTAGAGTTCCATTTTGCATGGCCTCTCATGGGTGAGATAATACACGCTTCAGCGCATGGGAGGCCTCTGGGGTACCTATGCCCTGGGTACATGGGTACCATATACTAGGGACTTATAAGGGTACCCCAGTATCCAATCTGGAGTGTACCAAAGTACATATGTTGCAATTTCAGGGAGAAAGCAGATAGGCTGGGGTCCTGAATAACAGGATCCCAGCCAGTCTAGTCAAAACAGTGGGTGCAAAAAGTGGGGGTAACCATAAGAAGCAGATCCTACTTTCCTACACAACCCCCCCAAACGAAAGGAGATGAGACTAACCTTGCCCAGTTAAGTCTTCATGTTCTAAGTGTGAATATCTGGAGGGTCCATCTGCATTGGCCTGGTTACTCCCAGGTCTATGTTCCACTGTATAGTCCATCCCCTGTAGGGAAATGGGCCACCTCAAAAGTTTGGGGTTTTCACCCTTCATCTGTTTTAGCCACAAGAGGGGCTTGTGGTCAGTCTGAACAATGAAGTGAGTTCCAAACAAGTATGGCCTCAACTTCTTCAGAGCCCAAACCACAGTAAAGGCTTCCCTCTCAATAGCTGACCAACGTTTCTCTCTGGGGGTCAGCCTTCTGCTAATAAAAGCTACTGGCTGATCGTGACCCTCTGCATTCAATTGAGATAACACAGCCCCTACCCCCAACTCAGATGCATGTTTGAACAATGAATTGTTTAGAATAGTCAGGACTTCGCAGAATGGGAGAAGTGCACATGGCCTGCTTGAGGTCATCAAATGCCTTCTGACAGCTAACTGTCCACTGAAATTTCTTGGGCATTCTCTTTGATGTCAGGTCATTCAAGGGAGTCACTATGGACACATAGTCCTTGACAAATCTCCTGTAATACCCAGTCAGGCCCAAAAAAGTCTGACCTGAGTCTGGGTAGTTAGAGCAACCCATTCCATTATGGTCTGGATCTTGCTCTGCAAAGGTTGAACCTGGCCTCCACCCACAAGGTGGCCCAGGTACACAACCTGACTCTGCCCTATCTGGCACTTAGTGGCCTTGATAGTGAGGCCTGCCTTTTGCAAGGCCTCCAAAACATTTCTCAGGTGGTCCGGGTGATCCTCCCAGGTGGAACTAAAGATTGCAATATCATCTAGATAAGCTGCACTATAGTCTTCCAGGCCTGTGAGAACTTTGTTCACCAACCTTTGAAATGTGGCAGGTGCATTCTTCAAACCAAAAGGCATCACCACAAAGGGGTTGAGAATGCTGTTTTTGGCTTGGCATCCTCAGCTAGTCTGATTTGCCAGTAGCCAGCTGTAAGGTCTAAAGTACTCAGAAATGTGGCTGAGGCCAAAGTATCTATGAGTTCATCTGCCCTTGGAATAGGATGAGCATCAGTCCTAGTGACTGCATTGAGTCCTCTGTAGTCAACACAAAACCTCATCTCTCTCTCACCATCCTTGGTGTGAGGTTTAGGTACCAAGACCACTGGACTAGCCCAAGGACTAGTTGAGGGCTCAATGACTCCCAATTCCAGCATCTTCTGGACCTCAGTCCTGATGCAGTCCCTGACATGGTCAGGTTGTCTGTAAATTTTGTTCTTTACAGGTAGGTTTTCACCTGTGTCCACTTCATGGGTACACCAGGTGGTCTGACTTGGAGTCAGTGAGAACATTTGCCTAAACTGATTGAGGACCTTCCTGCAATCAGACTGTTGCTGCTCAGTGAGGCTGCTTGCCAAAGCTACACCATCTACTGAGCCATCATCAGGGTTGTGTGAGAGGAGGTCAGGGAGTGGGTCACTCTCTTACTCCTGTCCCTCATCAGTAGCCATGAGCAAGCCCATGTCTGCCCTGTCAACATAAGGCTTGAGCCTGTTCACATGGAGCACCCTGTGGGGGCTCTTGGGAGTTCCAAGGTCCACCAAGTAAGTGACCTCTCCCTTTTGCTCAAGTATGGTATGAGGTCCAATCCATCTATCTTGGAGAGCTGCTAGGGCCACAGGCTCCAGCAGCCACACTTTCTGTCCTGGCTGGTAAACAGTCATGACAGCCCTTTGGTCATGCCAGGCCTTTTGCAATTCCTGGCTAGCCTCAAGGTTTTTGGATGCCTTCTTCATATACCCAGCCATCCTAGAGCGGAGACCAAGTACATAGTCCACAATATCCTGTTTAGGAGGTTTGAGAGGTAACCCCCATCCCTCCTTCACCAGACACAGGGGACCCCTAACTGGGTGACCAAACAAAAGTTCAAAAGGGCTGTAGCCAACCCCCTTCTGTGGCACCTCTCTGTAGGCAAAGAGAAGGCAGGGCAACAGAACATTCCATTTTCGCCTGAGCTTTTCTGGGAGCCCCATTATCATGCCCTTTAGGGTTTTGTTGAACCTTTCAACCAACACATTGCATTGAGGATGATAGGGTGTGGTAAACTTGTAGTTGACACCACACTCTTTCCACATTGCAGTTATGTAACTAGACATAAAGTTTGTCACTCTGTCTGTTAAGACCTCCTTAGGAAAACCCACCCTGGAGAAAATCCCCAGGAGGGCCCTTGCTACCACAGGTGCTGTGGTGGTCCTAAGGGGAATAGCTTCTGGATACCTGGTAGCATGGTCCACCACCACCAGGATGTAAGAATGTCCAGATGCTGTTGGAGGGTTCATGGGACCAATTATGTCAATCCCAACCCTCTCAAAGGGAACCCCCACCACAGGTAGTGGTATCAGGAGGGCCTTTGTAGTACCACCTGCCTTACCACTGGCTTGGCAAGTGATACAGGAGCGACAAAACTCCTTTGTGTCCTCTGACATATGAGGCCAGTGAAAGTGAGGGACAAGCCTGTCCCAAGTCTTGCTTTGGCCTAAGTGTCCTGCTAGGGGAATGTCATGAGCTAGGGTGAGTAGGAAGCCCCTAAACTTCAGAGGTATAACCAACCTCCTGGTGGCACCAGGCTTGGGGTCTCTACCCTCTGAATATAGAAGTCCCTCATCCCAATAGATCTTGTGAGATCCACTGACATTCCCTGCAGCCTCAGCAGCAGCTTGCTGTCTGAGGGGTTCAAGAGAGGGGCAGGTTTGCTGCTCCTGACTCAGTTCTGCCCTGGAAGGGCCCCCTGTCCCCAAGAACTCAACCTGGTCAGGTTCAAGTTCCTCTGGGACAGTTCCTTCATAAGGCCTGGGATCAACTTCCTCAAAAGACTGATCCTCTTCCTGAGCCAGGGGGGAAGACTCAGCCTTACCCCTCCTGCTCCTCTTCTTGGAAGGCACCTGGTCCATCCTTTCAGGATCCAGGGAGTGTTCAGTGGCTTTCAGTTTGGCCTGTGACTTAGTCACAGCAAACACATCTGCAGTGATGCCCAACATTGCTGCATGAGTCCTGAGTTCCACTTCAGCCCAGGCTGAAGTCTCCAAATCATTGCCCAACAAGCATTCCACAGGGAGGTCTGAACTTACCACAACCTTCTTAGGGCCAGTTACCCCTCCCCAGGTGAAATTAACAACTGCCAAGGAATGGTCTGTCCTGACATTGCTAGCATTGGTCACTTGGTACATCTCACCAAGTATGAATTGGTCAGGGTCCACAAGATCTTTTGTCACCATTGTGACGCTTGCACCTGTGTCCCTGAATGCCATGGCCTCCTTACCATTTATTAAAGACTGTTGTCTGTATTTGCCCAGGTTACTGTGACTAACAAATAAGGAGGCAATGTCCATGCCTCCATCACAGACCAGAACAGCCTGAGCTGGAGTTCTGACTAGGCCAGAACCCACCTCAGAGCCCAAGGTTAACCCCACTATTCCCTTGTTCTGTGTACCACCACTTGAAACTGTGCTAGGGGGAGCAGTTGCCTTAGGGGCAGTGGTGGTAGGAGTAGAATCCTTGGCCCTTGGACAATTGGCATCTTTTGTCCAATGGGTCTTCTCTTTACAGATGTGACACCAAGGTTTCCTTTTGCCTTTTCCCTTGTTAGATTGTGACTCCCCCCCCAGATGCAGGTGTTTGGGGGCCATGATGAAGACTTTTGATCTTTATTTTTGTCCCCACCCTTATCTGAGTTCTTAGAGTCTGGTTTCTTCTGGTCACCTCCATTGGTCTGAGCTTTCTGCTTCACCCTGGTTCTGACCCACTTATCTGCCTTCTTTCCCAATTCTTGGGGAGAAGTCAGATCAGAGTCAACCAGGTATTGATGCAACAACTGGTTTTGGCAATTATTAAGGATCTGCTCCCTCATAATCAAGTTGTACAATCCTTTAAAATCATTCACCTTGCTACCAAGTAACCAGCCTTCCAGAGCCTTAATGGCACAATCAACAAAGTCTACCCAGTCCTGAGTCTGTGTCTTCTGGGTGTCTCTGAACTTAATCCTGTACTGTTCAGTGGTTAAGCCAAACCCTTCAATGAGAGCACTCTTCAGGACTGAATAATTATCAGCATCCTCTTCTCTTACAGTGAGGACCTTATCTCTACCTTTGTCAGCAAAGGAGAGCCACAAAATAGCTGCCCACTTCTCTTGAGGGACCTTCTGAACTTTACAGGCCCTCTCCAAAGCAATTATCCATTTCTGGATGTCATCCCCTACATGGAAGGGAGGGACAATCTTGCTCAGGTTCCTATGATCAAAGGTGTGTTCCCTAACACTAGGGACACTATAGCTGCCACCATGGGACTCTAGTCCCAATTTCTTCCTAGTCTTCTGGACTTCTAGGGACTCTTTATCCAGGGCCAATTGCTGCTGCCTGAGCCTAAACTTAGCTTTCTCAAGCTCTAGCAATTGGCACTCCCTGTCATAAGAGTTGTCCCTCTTGTTAGAAACAGAGGTCCCTATAGAATGTCTAGAATGATCTGACTCAGCAGAGGGAGACCTAGATCTCCTGGGTAAACTCTGCACTCTCCCTGGAGGACTAAAGTGATGGTCCTCTTGACCCTCTTCTTCCTCTTCCTCCTGGGGATCTGAGTTGTTCAGGGGTGGATCATTTTGATCCTCCTGTCCAGGGTTGGACTCTAGGTCATAGAAGGTGTCCCCTCCTGACCTATCCTCTTCCCCTGTACCACCCACTCTATCCTGCTCATCTGACCCAGGAGTCTTCCTAATGTCATCTAGCAGTAATGCATCAATGAGGTGTTGAGTGTTGGCATTTCTCCCTGTCTTCAGCTTCCTAGATACACGCATAGCTTTTAATTCAGTGAATGCAAAGCTATCATATTTAGTAGGCAGGATGCCACAAGTGGCATTCCCAGTAGAAGACATACTAAGTGAGGTGTAGTGTAGGCACCTACCTAACCTAGTGGGAACTAAACTCTCTTAGGTTGGAGAAAGGTTGTGCTAGAGCCTTGGCTTGCCCAACCCCAAGTTCAGTAGAACTTACTATCTTAAGCGAGTATTATATGTTCCTAGATACTAGTGGTTTTTCAGTTAATCAATACAAAGATTTATCTGGTAAAACAATGCAGGCTTGAATCCCAACCTCTGCACACCAATGTGAGACGTTGGCCTGGTATATGCTGTCCACTAATTAAAGTGGGCACCTTGCACCAGTCCAAACAACCCTTATGGTGATTAGGTCAAAGATAACCTTTATTGAAAGCTATCCTAGTGGTAGCTATGGAGAGCAGCCTTCAGGCTAAGTCTTGAAGGAATGTTAAGCACCTTGTTTTACCAGAATGCAACCTTATAGTATTGGTTAAATGAAAGGGAAACCACACAGTAGTTATAAAAATATGTATTTATTATATATAACACTCTCTAGTATCCTCTACACGAGGATAGAACACAAATCAAATAATACAGTTGCAAAGAATCAAACGTAAGTAGCACAATACACAGTGGGCTCCCGGGGGAGACCAAACCATATACTAAATAAGTGGCATAAGAACCACGACTCAGGACTAGACCTAGTCTAGAAGGTGTAGAATCGCTGGGACCCCAAGGAACCACCCAAGGTGAGTGAGTAGGGACTCCACGGAGGATGGGTGCAGTGTGAGAACACAACCGCGTGCTCCGTACAATTCAATGGGAAAGTCGCGGTTGGAAAATCAGAGATTACGGACCCTTCCCAGCAGATTACGAAGACAGCCCTTGGAACTTAAGAGTTTGGAGGGCCACCCCACCCGTGGATACCTTTGTACCAGAGTTACCTATCCCAGAGGAGCCGGGTGCATAGGTGCGAAGTGGCGTTGGAAATCCTTGTCGTTCTCTATGGATGTCGACAAAGAAATGCTGCTGCTGGAAGAAAGAAAAGTGTCCGGTGGAATCCAAACGTGGATTCTAGACAGAAGAACCTGAAAGCAGAGGGGACAGAGTCTGGGTCACTTTGGAGTGACTCTTCAGCTGCGAGGACCAGGAGATGTCTAGGACAACCAGGAGCCGGAGGCGAGCTGTCCCACGAAGGATGTCGAGTGCTGAGGGGTCGGTGTCCGGCGGGAGCACCAATCAAGCCTTGGCAGTGGCAAACAACGTAGATGGTCAAATTCGGTGTCGATCTGGCCCAGCAAAGACCAGGAGACTCACCACAGCAAGGGAAGTCAGGGCAGGCCTGGAGCAACCAGGGTAGCCCAATTAAAGCAAAGTTGACCATCAAGTGGATCCACAGGCCGAAGGCACAGGAGTTGCGAGGGGACCTCAGGTGGTTTCACAGGATACCATCTAGCAGGGCACAGAGTGCGAGGATGCTGGAGTCCATCTTAGAAAAGATGCGCTGGGGTCAGGGCTACAAATGGCCCAATGCACAGAATTGTTGCTCGACAACAAGCATGTGCAGCTGCAAATGGACGCGGTGCACAGGAGTACGGGTATAAGGTCCCCACGAGGGATATCTGCCTCAAACTCAGTAAGAGGGCAGCTCGAACTCGGAGACCTTCAGAAATCTACCTCCTGTGTTGCTGGAGTCTTCGGAGTCCGCAGGAGCTCAGGGTCAGCAAACTGGTCAGATGCATTACGGTGCCTGCGTTTGCAGGGGAGTGACTCCTTCACTCAAAGGGAGATTCTTCTATTGTCTTAGAGGTCCACAGGGTCCTGCACAGAGCCTGTATGGATCACGGACAGTGGCCAGACTGGGGACGGCAAGGGAAGACAAAGTTGAGCCCAAGGGAGGTTCAGCGAAGTCCAGCGTGTCCAGACGGTTGAAGTGTAGTGGTGTCTTCTTGCAGAATCTTGTCCATGTAAAATCTAATGTCCTGTAGCCAGGTAACCCATTTTATACCCACAGGAAAGGGTTGGACAGATTCTAGGGACCCTCCTAGGGGAGGGACAGGACAGAGGGGTGGCTACACCCATGTCCTTTGTCCAGTTTCATGCCAGAGCAGGAGCAAAGGGCTCCTAGAACTGGTTTGAACTGGACTATGCACAGGGACACCAAGTGTGCCCCTCGTGCAGACTTTCTGGCACTGAGACAGTGCACCCACCCAGCCCCAATACACTAAATCCTGTCTGGAAGGTGGTAACACCTTCCTGTGACAGGATGCCTATTGTGCTGCCTTCCCCTGCTCGAGCTTGGCTCAGCAGCACGAGGGCAGACTCGTGTCAGTGGCTGGCAGCATCCATTTTGTGCTGTAAGGCTCGAGAAAGTTGGTACCGGTAGACTTAGGTACCCCCAGAACCTCGGTTCTGAGAGGAGGAATCATACCTCCCACACCAGTTACTGGTGTGGAGGTATGATTCCAAAGTGTTTGACACCAAACACGACATACTTCGTTGCAGTCGTTTTCGAGATAGCATTTACCGCGAGGTTATAATGCACCTCTACCTATATGTCTGGTAGTATCACGTACAGCCCGGGAGAATGGTCTCCGAAGACTGCAGAGGGGCCCTGCTCATGCAGGAGCACCCTCTCACGCAAAACCCAGCACCCTGCCTTCAGGATTGTTAAGGCCTGCTATAGGGGTGACTTATAAAGTTTTACGTGTAGTGATATATATAGATATAGTGAACCTATATCTTAAGTAAGTGGTGCAATCACCAACTTACGCAGGCTGCAGTAGCAGACCTAGAGTTCCATTTTGCATGGCTTCTCATGGGTGGCATAATACATGCTTCAGCCCATGGGAGGCCTCTGGGGTACCTATGCCCTGGGTACCATATACTAGGGACTTATAAGGGTACCCCAGTATCCAATCTGGAGTGTACCAAAGTACATATGTTGCAATTTAAGGGAGAAAGCAGATAGGCTGGGGTCCTGAATAGCAGGATCCCAGCCAGACTAGTCAAAACAGTGGGTGAAAAAAGCAAAAAGTGGGGGGTAACCATAAGAAGCAGATCCTACTTTCCTACAGAAGGGAAGGGAATTTTTAAAAGCATACAAAGGAACCAATGGGAAGCCAGAGGTGTGATCAATGCTGATAAATGAGATACTGCATGTCTCGCAGAGCAGCGCATGCGCGCTGTCTCAGGCTCAACCTAAAAAGGTAGACAGGACTTTGCCCCAAAAATTAACACCCCCTTGAGGCAGGCGTGAAGTTTCAGAAACGTTTTCTTTTTTCAAAACATTTCCAACTTTGAAAGTGTTCTGCAATCTACAGCACACATACAATGTTAGAGCAGTGTTGAACTGAGTCTAAGTACAATATCTTATACCGATATGGGCCCCTTTTGGTACAAATCCTTTGCTTGACATCATAGTATGATGGTAGGGTGTGTGCGCTGCAGTGGTCGAAGTAGGGGAAAAAAGTAGGGGAACTGTGGGCGGAGATTCAGAGGGCGGGAATAACCCATGGATTGGGTCAGTGGGCGGAGTCAGAGGTGTGGCAGAAAGAGACTGTTAGCATGTGTAAATATGTCAAAATAATAAAGTATCAGAAAATTTACAGCACCACTAATACCAGTGTAGGGTGTCAGAGCACTTTACATCACGCATATTACACAGAGACAATCAATCATACGTGTGTAAATCACTGTATAGGAAATTCTTACATAAGACAAAGGACTACAAGGTGTAGGAGTCACATGACAACTGGTAGGCAGCATAGGTTAATAGTGATTGGTCTGGAGAAACACAAACTCAGAATTTAAAACGGAATATCATGGTTGGGGGTTCTCTTTAATAATCCGAATTGGTTTCTACCCAAATGAGCCCTTTTTTGCAACATTAGGATAATCAAAGACTGGGGAAAAAAATATAATGCTCTAATTTATACCTTGCAGTTTACTTGCAGCTCTTACATAACAGTTAATAGCTCACTGTTCTATGTTAGGATTTTAACTTATTAACTGCAAGTAACAATAGGGTCTCTCTGACAAAAGCAGTAACCCACTGACCTATTATACTTGCAAACACGACGCCCCCACCTGAAGTCAGCGCCAGCCGCGGTCTGTGCAGGTAACAACGGTGGGGCGGTGGGGCCGGGTAAGGGGGGATTTTGAGGGACGATGAAGAGGGAAAATTAATTACCTTTACCTTTTTCTTTTTACACTCATTATTCAGAAATTAGTGAGTGCTTTTGCCTGAAAAGTTAAGGCAATGACTACAGGGCCCAGAAGGGACCTCTTTCAATGCCCATTGCTTATATCCTTACAAAACGTAAGCAGTATGGTTTAAAAAGACCACATTCGTGAACACACAGCCGCTACACACATTTTGATTTCCAATTCACCCATCAAGCAGGTATTTCAGTACCTCCAGGAATAGTGCACTTTACCACCCAGGGAAAACAATGTTGTTCAAAGAGAGACGAGAAAACAAAAGTAGCGCTTCACTGGCAAACACTGTAAAGTGGCGCTAAAGTGTTTAGGTGTGAATAAATCAATCTGGCCACCTTACAACCACTCTGTCTTGCTTTAGTTAGTTAGTTAATTTTCATATTTTGAATGTTTTATTTCTCTCCACCCCGAGGCTGCACTTAGAAATTGAAAAATTTCAGAAAAAGACGACGTTTCCAGCAAAAGTGTTTTTTTTTTGGATCTATTTCACAGGGGAGCAAATAAACGAAAGGAGGAAAGAGAAGGTAATACCCGTTTCTTGAAGTCTCGGTTTTCACTAAATGAGGAGGAGCGAGACAGAAAGAGAGGGAAGAGGGGGAACAAAGAGAGGGGGGGCAGCTGCAAGCGGCAGGAGAACTGGACACTGTCCTTGTCTTCTCTGGGCACAAATGAAAAGACAGAGTCCTTTTCCTTCTCTGCCCGTTCCGCCCGTCCCCAAAAGCCAAGGCTTAACTATCGGCCTTGGCGACTTTTGCCGTCCGGGAGGCATGTTTAAAATCAGAAAGTAGGGGAACGAACTCTATGAAATTAAAGAAGTAGGGGCATGCCGTGCCCTGCCAATCCCGCCCACTTCGACCACTGGTGCGCTGACACATAACAGCCTAAAGCACACTAGCGCAGGGAGAGAACAAAACAGTGGCATATCTTAGTAGATAGCGTGCTGTTCTGCTCTCTCCCTTTCACACAACATAGCAGCTTTGGGTAGCTGAATTGCATTGTGTGAAAATTAGTAAATCAGCCCCATACTGCCCTCTGTCGGTAGTGCAAACCAACACTTTCCAACCATCACTCCACAGACCAAAGTGCCACTGCTGTCTAAAAGAGCTTGGAGCTTCTGCAGTTTTTTCACCTCTTCTCTGTCCAAACCTACTGGGCCCTCACCTATCTTTAATATGGAAAGAAACTGAACTATCCCATAAAGCCAGGAATGGGTATTGGAGGGCAAAACCTATCGTTCCGCTGCAGTGATGTTAAGGGATGTGGCTTCTTCTACAGCAGAAGATTAAATCACTGCTCTTTTCTTTGACATAGGGCCTGATTCAGAACTCGGTGGATGGATTACTCCGTCACAACAGTGATGGATATCCCACCTGCCAAAATATAAATCCGATTATATCTTATGGAATTTATATTTTGGCGGACGGATATCCGTCACCGTTGTGACGGAGTGACCCGCCTGCTGAGATCTAAATCAGGCCCAAAGTCTGGGGATCAGCAAATTTCACCAAGTATCATAACCTTTATCCTCCTCTTTGTAATCAACCTTCTGTTTTAACTTCCCTTGAAATTTACTATGTGACCAATGCCTTCCAGAGTGTGGTTGGCCACATGAAAAGACAGCACTCTCCCTCCAGTTTTAAAGTTTCATGAAAGATTTAAACTTTATCCAAAACTGTCTCCATGAAAAGAACCCAATGTTCTACAATTGCTTTTGGATATGTACAAAGATACTGGGGCTGAATATGACTAAACATTCGTCTGGTGTAATAATTTATAAAATAAGGGATATTCATTCTCATTTGATTCATGCAAAAGCATATCTTATTTTGCCAAAAATACCTATCATGTTTATTGTTTAAGTACACAGCTGCTATTAACTTGTAGCATTCCAAAGTATTTTTTTCTTTTATTTCCATTATTATGCACACAAATATTTCATCATACATTATTTTTCAAGGAACTTAGTACCATTTCTATACCTTTACCAGAATAAACATAATTGAAACAAGTGCTTCCTGAAAAGTTCCAAACACATGAATTGCAAGTACTCATCATTCAACGTCGCTTCTTTTTGGCCTTTCCTCATGAAAATCAAAAATCTGCATATATTGTCCAAATGAATTATAGCAATTTGATTACAGTTTTGAGAATATCTTCTATTATGATTATTCTTGAGTTTTTTCACGCTACAATTTTGACAACAATTTTTTCATAAAACAGTGAAATTTGGTCTGACTACCCCAAATCACTTGCTCTCTGATCAAATCAAACAACTGAGAGAACTGAAACAGTCAAGAGGTTACAGTCTGTACAAAACTCCTGTCTGAATAAAATACAGAGAAATTAGCCTTTTGCCTTAGATACTAAAAGTAGAGAAAATTCAATATTTAAATTGAAAGGTTCCTCAACATATTCTCAGAATCGGAATTTAAACTTTCTAGTAAGATTATGATTCATAAAATAGTTTTTTCATGATCGCAGAGACAACTTGTTGAATAGAAACCCATTCCATTGAGCTATTAATTGAGTTATAAATAATTCTATAGAATTTACTATTGATAAGTTCCCAATTTTCTTAAACAAATCAATGATAGGTTGTCCTCAAAAACTTCATAAATATTCAATAAAAACATAATCAATCGATGTCTAACTAATAATGGGAAAGACAAGAAACTAACCTCCTTTCTAATCACCTGAATAATGCCTGATATTGAAAGCAACTAAACATTTTTAAATATAGAATTCTTTATTGCTGAGAAGTTGCATTTTCCATTCATAAACAAGATGTCAATACCATATAGGAGGGTTGGCATCACTTTCCAAGCTGTAAAAAACAGAAGAGTTTAAGGAGAAATCTGTTAAATCATACAAAAAGGAGAGCCCATATATATACACACACATCCAAATTCCGGTTAGGCGAGGCTGTTATACGGAACCAAGGAACCAATGGTATTGTGATTATTGCATTGGATAATTTGACCATGAATTTCATGGAGATTTGTATATTTGAAGTATTTATACTTGGATGTTACCTGGGTTGTATGTTTCCATGTATAAAATCATGGAATAATGCTCTGTTCAAAGATGGCTGATCCAGCTGCTCTGTCTCTCACCTACGTGTGGTTTAAGTCCGTTTTCACTTTTTGTACTTTATTAAACACGGAAGTTTCTGGCTTTTGTTATGTGACCGTGAGCAAGGCGTAATGCTGAAACGCATGAAAAAGTCATTAAATTGAAGCACTGAGCATACAGGAGCCTCTGAGTTTTCTTGTTCTATTCGAATGGAAGATAGTTGTGAATATATATATATAGTAAATACACTCATATATAAATCTCCTTAAAACCCCACAACCCCTCAACTCATTCCCAACCTAAACCCTAAAGTTCCCCTTGCCACCCAAAAACCCATACCCATCCTCGACCCTAAAATTACCCTTGCCACTCAAAATTCCATACCCACCCTAATGCTAAAATTACCCTTGCCACCCAAAAACCCATACCCACCCTAAACCTTAAAAATACTCTTGCCACCCAAAAACCCATATCCACCCTAAATCCTAAAATTCCCCTTGCCACCCAAAAACTCATACCCATCCTCAACGCTAAAATTACCCCTGCCACCCAAAATTCCATACCCACCCTAAACCCTAAAATTGCCCTTGCCACCCAAAACCCCATACCCACCCTAAACCCTAAAATGTCTCTTGCCACCCAAAAATCCATACCCATCCTAAACCCTAAGAATTCCCTTGTCACCCCAAAACCCTTACCCACCCTAAATGCTACACATACAGCCACTCACACACACACACACACGCACACACACACACACACACACACACACACATACAGCCACTCACATAGCCACTCACTCACCCACACCACTACTCACACACCCACTTATACACCCATACTGCCACTCACACACCCACTCACACAACCATACAACCACTCAGACACCCACACATACACCCTTACAACCACTCACACACACACACAGAGCTAGTTAGAAACCCACTCACTCACCCATACAGACACTCATGAACCCACTCACACACTCATATAGTCACTCAGACACCCACTCACACACTGATACAGACAGTCACACAGTCACTCAGATCACATATGTTACAAATAGTATCACTCATTAGTAGTATACCTAGTATACTAATCTAACTTTTGAAGTAGGTTAGCATATATGTTTAACACTCATAAACTCTTAGAAAACAATTACACTCACTGGATGATGTCATCAGTGATGCCATTTGAGATGTCATCAGTGATGTCATCAGTGATGTCACTGACTATGTCATGAGTGATGTGTAATATGTGACGTTATAAGCAGTGCATTGCAGGGGCGTAAGTTATAGTTAGCTCATCTAACTATAACTGCTGAATTTCATCCTCAAGACCCCCGCAGTACCAGCCGTCTCTCCACCTCCTGCGGGAGCTGGCATTGCTGCTGCACAGAGGGAGCTGCTGCTTCCAGCGGGCGGGAGCACTTTGACAGCTCCCATCCACTGGAACTGGAGTGTTTGTTTTTGTTTGGCGGGAGCTGTCAGCTCCCGCCAAGCAAAAACAAACAGCTGTGTCCTGTGGGTGGGTCAAAAAAGCCCTGGGAGGTGGTGATCGCCGGGGCTCAAAGAGCCTCAGGAGGGGGTACCCATGCACCCCCTTCCTTTTTTTATAAAATTTCCCTGGGACGTCTATTCAAAACAAGCGCGGGAGCCTGCGCTTTATTTCATGGATTCGCAACTCCGTCGCATTACCACAGCAAAACAAAATAAAAAATGCATTTTTGCCCTGGTGGGGTTCAGACCTAAGAGGTCAGGGTATTCCTACCCTGGCCCCTTTTCTTTTTTTAAACATTTTTTTGTGGGACTTTGGAGTCCCAAGATGGCTGCCGACACTTCCTGGTTGAAGTGTTGGCAGCCAATCATATTTGAGCACAGGGACTGTTGGATACTATATATACAAATTTAGATTTCTTTTATAAGTCAAAAACTACTGAACGGATTTACACCAAATAACAAAAAGGATTCTTTCTGGAGCAAGAGCTACCTTTCTGCCAAATGTGGTGTAATTCTCTCCAACGGTTCAGGCTGTAGTCATGTCTAAAATCTCTATGGACGTTAACATGGAAAAACACTTTTTGAGAACACCTTTTTCTAGGCCCCCGAATCACCAGCATACTTTTTGGGGGGAAATGTTGTGAAGATTCATCAAACAGTGCCAAAGATATAGACAAGTCAAACATGGTCCTAACTATGACTACCTACTGGTGACCACACAGCAATGGAAAAAATCAGTACATTGGAAAAGTCCTTGGAGAAATTTCAAGAAACTGCAGAAGGGAAAAAGCAGTTTAAGGAATTAGAAAAAAGACTAGAAAAACATGAGAAGGAAATACAATCGAAGAAAATGACAAAGTTCAATAGAGATAAGATGGACTATGCCACTGGTAGGGTATATACCTTTGCTCGACGTTGTGATGCCAATTATAACAAACAGGCCATGGATCAAGTTCAAGAACGCAAGCAAAGGAGATTCTCAATCCAGGGAGTTCAGAATCCAGCTCGGGGATGAAGGAATGACGAATGGCCGACAAAGAATAGACTTCTTGGGGCAAATGCGTCTCCTCCGGATGACGACTTGAGGGAAGGGCAGGGGAGCACCACCCTCAGGAGAAGGACAAAAAGAACTAGGCGAAGTCATAAAAAACTAAGAAAGAGGTGCCAAAGGGGGAAAGGGATAATAGAAAAAGAAAAAAATAACACTTCTGACCGCCCCCCCCTGTGGATGACCTGGTTATAAATCTTTCTGGTAAAGTCCTCAATGAAAAACATCTAAACTTACTGAATAAGGGTCTGACTTTCTGCCAGAACAGTGGGATGGATTTAGCCACATCTTGAGTGGATCTTTATAAATTCTGTAGAATGCTAAAACTAAAGAAATTCTTTGCCACTAAAACACCCACTCAAAGGAAACTTGGAACACCACAGGCATGTATCAATCTTAACATCAGAAGATATAACTCCCTTGAGAACTCTTCTCAGTTTGGAATCAGAGGATGGTGGTCAACAAATGGAACAGGAAATGGAAAGGATGATGAATATTGAATGTTGTGATCTTATGGGCATTGAAACAAATAAAACAGTGACCAGCAAATGTAACAATAAATCCAGATTCTGCCCCCAACTTCCACCGGGAAACAGAATAGACATGTTCCATGAGCTCATGGCAGAAGAATTGAGAGACATCTCAATAAAGCAAACAGCAACTGAATGAGCGACTGCAACAAAACATGAGGGCAGATGACTGGTGGGCCTTAAGAGATTTACGACAGGATGAGGATGTCATCATAAAATCATATGATAAAGGTGGAAATATAGTTGTGATGGATCACCATAAATACTATTGAGAGGTCATGATACAACTAAATGACTGAATGAATTACGAGAAGTTGAAAGAGAATCCCACCGACAAGATCAAGCTGGCATTCACACTAAGCTACAAGAATGGCACAAACAAAATCTTCTAGAGGAAGAGGAACTTCAATGCTTAAAGATCACTCATCCAGTTGTTTCAACTATCTATGTGCTTCCTAAAGTACAGAAGAGTCTAGAAAATCCTTCGAGACAGCCGATTGTCAGTGTGTGTGGTGCCCTTCTATAAAATACATCTAGATTTGTGGATATTTTCTTGTTTCCATATGTGGCCAACCTACCATCATATATTCGTGACTTAATGGATTTTCTGAATCAGATTAATGAAATACCCTGGAAATCTGAATATGTAAAGCCCACAATTGACGTGGTCTCTTTGTATACATCGGTTGCTCATGAAGATGGCCTGAGGGCCTGTGAATATTTTTTGAGGATTTGTGAAATGCCAGAAATGCAAAGCTTGTCGTTTTGGTCAGAATCGGACAGACATCAAAATTCTTAATGGCAAAATAATGAAGATTAATGAACGATATTATGTGAAACAACACATGTAGTATATCTTTTAGAATGTAGCTCTGGAAAGCAATATATTGGAAGCACAGTTAAGAAGTTCAAGTTGCATATACTGCAACACATGAGAGCAATTTTGAATAAAGACTTCACATATGCAATGTCCAAACACATCTGGAAAGAACATGATGGGGATTTGAACAATTTCAGATTTTCAGGTATCGAACATATTGCAGCTAAAATCAGTGGAGGAGATCGTGAAGTCACTCGAAGAAAGGTAGAATCAAGATGGATTGTGATGGTTGGAACTGAAACCCCATGTGGTCTCAACACAGATGCGGAATTGTACACATACTTATGAAAAACATGGAAGGGGACTTATGGGCTTAAATTCTAACATCTGCTGGCAATATATGCTATTGAGAAAAGGATTGGGCTTTTTAGACAATTGGAGTACTGTTGAGATTTTGTCTGTCTGTTAACTTTTTATATCTACAGGAATGAAGACGTCCACTTAAAAAAACCAAAAGTTACAAGGCCATTGTAGATGGGAAATAGAATTTTCAAAAACCATAGAAATTCACTGAAAAAAACAAAGATTACAGGGATGTTATAGCAAGGCTCAGATTTCACTCATACAAAACCAGTGAAACTCAGCAGTTATAGTTACCTGAGCTATCTATAACTTACGTCCCCACAATGCATTGCTTATGACCTAACATATTACATCACCCAAGAATTGGTCAGTAACATCACTGATGACATCTCAAATGACATCACTGATGACATCATCCAATGAGTGAAAGTGTTTTTAAGAATTTAAGGGTTTTAAACATATATACTAACCTACTACAAAAGTTAAATTAGTATACTGGGTGCACTACTACTGAGTGATACTACTTCTAACATGTATTATGTGAGCGGCTGTGTGACTGTATGTATCCTTGTGTGTATGGGTGTGTGAGTTGCTGTATGGGTGTATAAGTAGGTGTGTGAGTAGCTGTGTAGGTGAGTGAGATGGTATGTGAGTGGCTGTGTTGTGAGTGAGTGGGTATGTCAGTGACAGTATGGGTGAGTGAGTGGTGGTGTGAGTGGCTCTATGGGTGGGTAAGTGGTTGTATAGTGACTGTATCGGTAAGTGGGTGTCTGAATTGTTGTATGGGTGTATAAGTAGGTGTGTGAGTAGCTGTGTAGTTGAGTGAGATGGTATGTGAGTGGCTGTATTGTGAGTGAGTGGGTATGTCAGTGATGGTATGGGTGAGTGAGTAGTGGTGTGAGTGGCTCTATGGGTGGGTAAGTAGGTGTGTAGTGACTGTATGGGTAAGTGGGTGTCTGAATTGCTGAGTGAGTGACTGGGTGTGTAAGTTGCTGTATGGGTGAGTGAGTAGCTCTTTGAGTGGGTGTTTGGTTAAGTGAGTTGGTGTGTGAGTGGCTGTATTGGAGAGTGAGTGTCTGTGTGAATGGCTGTATGGGGAGTGAGTGAATGTGTGAGTGCTTGTATGGATGTGTGAATGGGTATGTAAGTGATTGTGTGGGTGTGTGATTGAGTGCTTGTGTGGGTGTGTGAGTCGCTGTGTTGAGAGGCTATATGGGTGAGTGAGTGGGTGTGTGAGTAACTTTGTAGGTGAGTAAGTGGGTGTGTGAGTAGCTATATGGGTGAGTGAATGGTTGTGTGAGTGGGTGTGTGAGTACTGGTATGGGTCTGTGAATGGTTATGTGAGTGGTTGTGTGGGTGTGTGAGTGGGCATACGAGACATTGTATGGGCTGTGAGTGAGTGGGTGAGTGGTTTTGTGGATGATATCATCAGTGATGTCATTTGAGATGTCATCAGTGATGTCACTGACCATGTCATCAGTGATGTAATATGTGAGGTTGTAAGCAGTGCATTTCAGGGGCATAAGTTATAGTTAGCTCAGGCAACTATAATTGTTGAATTTCACTGGTTTTGTACGAGTGAAATCTGAGTCTATCTATAACGTTCCTGTAGCCTTTGTTTTTTTCTGTGAATTTCTAAGGTTTTTAAATTCTACTTCCTAACTATAATGACCTTGTAACCTTTGTTTTTAAGTGAATTTCTAAGGTTTTTCAAATTCTATTTTCTAACTGTAACATCCCTGTAACCTTTGGTTTTTTAAATGAAGTTCTATGGTTTATTCTATGGTTTTCTATGGTTTGCAGAGTGGTGGAGAAAGGGGGCGGGGCCTCCGACCAGCTCTCAGGAATCTTGCTGTGTTGGACTTACTGGAGGTAACAGTAGGGCTTCAGGGCCCCCAATAATCCCCAGCATCCAAGAGTACTTCATCCCCCAACCAGCAGTGTGCTAGGAGGCGCGTTTGCAGAGTGGTGGAGAAAGGGGGCGTGGCCTCCGAAGACCTCTCAGCAATTTATCTCTGTGGGACTTACTGGTGGTAACAGGAGGGCTTGTAGGCCCACAAGGACACTCTAGAGCCAAGGGGACTTCATCCCCCACCCAGCAGTGGGCCAGGAGGTGCGTTTGCAGAGTAGTGAAGAAAGGGGGCATGGTCCCCGAAGACATCTTAGCAATCCTGCAAAAAATTGTAATTCTTATTTATTCATGGGGGGGCACGTGGAGAAACGGGGCGTGGCCTCCGAAGTCCTCTCAGCAAACATGCTCTGTGGGACTTACTGGAGGTAATGGGAGGGCTTGTTGGCCCCCAATGACCCTCTGCAGCCAAGGGGACTTCATCCCCCAACCAGCAGTGCGCCAGGTGGCACCTTTCCAGAGTGGTGGAGAAAGGGGGCGTTGTCTCCAAATACCTCTCAGCAATCCTGCTGGGTGGGACTTACTGGAGGTTACAGGAGGGCTTGTTGGCCCCCAAGGACCCTCTGGAACCAAGGGGACTTCATCCCCCAAATGAAGCAGTGCGCCAGGAAACTTGTTTGCAGAGTGGTGAAGAAAGGGGACATGGTCTCCAAAGATCTCTTAGCAATCCCGCTGTTTGGGACTTACTGGAGGTAACAGGAGGGCTTGTTGGCCCCCAAGGACCCTCTGCAGCCAAGGGGACTTCATCCCCCAACCAAGTGTGCACCAGGCGGTGCGTTTGCAGAGTGGTGGTGAAAGGGGGAAGGCATCTGGTGACTTGCTGGTCTTTAAAAAAAAATGTAATTCTTATTTATTTGCGAAGGGAGGGCGCATGCCCCCCTCCGGGCCAATTTCGGCCCCGGAGACCCCATCCCCAGGGCCTGGCCTCTTTTTTTATTTAAAAAAAGAATAACAACATTAATGGGAGGGGGGCATGCGGCCCCGCTCCCAGGCCGATTTCGGCCCTGGGGACCCCATCCCCTGGGTTAGGCCTCAATTGTGGGTGCCCTGGTCCCATCCAGGGCACCCACTCTGTTGGGGACCGCGGGGGAGCCTCAAGGCCCCTCCCTCCCTCCCACAGGGGCCGCCATTGCTTTGAGAGAGAGGGAGCTGCTGAACATGCAGCTCCCTCTCTGTCAAAGCAATTGTGCTCCGCTTCTAGCAAGCGAGAGCATTATTTGTGCTCTAGCTTGCTACAAGCCTCCGCCAAGCCTTTGCTATGGCTTGGCGGGAGTGGTAAAGCTCCCACCAAGCCATAGCAAACAGCTATGTCCCAGGGGTGGGCACCCTGGAACATAGCAGGAGCCGGCCCTGGGGGGGTGTCGGTCCCCAGGGCCTTATTGGCTCCAAGAGGGGGGGGCGCACAGCCTCCCTCCTTTGTTTCATTTGACCCTGGAGAAGTGGTGATCTCTGGGGCTGCGATGTGGGTCCATGTGGCCCCCCCACATTATTTAAAATTAAAGCCTCAGGGTGGTGGCAGGCCCCGGGGCTATGGCGGGTCCATGTGGCACCCCACATTGTGTAAAGACCAAGCCTCCGGAAGGTGGCGGTCCCCGGGGTTGGGTCGGTCCAAGAAACCCCCCCAAATATAATTAAATAACCCCCAGGGAGGTGGTGGTCCCCATATTTTTTCATTAAGAAGCCTAGGGGAGGTGGTGGTCCTCGGGGCATCAGTAAGCCCCAGGAGGGGGGCCCTTGGGTCCCCCCTCCTTTATTATTTAAATCTTATTTAGTAACAAAGTGCAGGAGCCCAGGCTTCAGTTTTAAAACAAATTTCAGCGGGATTCGCAGATCCAGCGCGACTCCTGCTAAGAGGCCTAGGAGTTCAGGGTGTTTCTACCCTGCCCCATTTTCTTTTTTTTAAATGTTTTTTTCTGGGACACGGCTCAAGCCAAGTTCGAAGATGGCTGCCAATACTTCCTGGTTTGAAGTGTTGACAGCCAATCAGATCTCAGCACGAGATCGGACCTCCGTGTACCTAGATATACAATTGGAAATTTCTTTAAATTGCTCCACCACTACTGAACAAATTTACACCAAATCACAAATAGGGTGCTTTCTGGACCAACAGCTATATTTCTGCCAAATTTGGTGTAATTCCATTCAGCAGTTCGGGCTGTAGCCATGGCTAATTTTGCTATGGAAATTAATATGGGGAAAATGTGTTTTTGGACTCCCCTTTTTTCCCGGCCCCCGCTTTTGAAAATTTCGCAAGGATTCGTCAAATGACGCCAAAGATATTGGCAAAAGAAAAAACGCTCTTCCTATGGAAGACCCTAACTAATATATATATATATATATATTCACTGAAAAAACCATAGGTTTTAGGGACAGTTATAGTTAGTTGGACATTGCACTCGTACAAAACCCATGAAATTCCCCTGTTATAGTTAGTTCAGCTAACTATAACTCGCGCCCCGCAATGCACTGCTGATGACGTCACATATTACATCACTCATGACATGGTCAGTGACATCACTGATGACATCACTGATGACATCTCAAATGACATCACTGATGACATCACTGATGACATCATCCAGTGACTGTGTGTTTCTGTAAAGTTTAAATATGTTTAATATATATAGGGAAAGG
Organism: Calotriton arnoldi; assembly: GCA_963921515.1. Taxonomy (NCBI): domain Eukaryota; kingdom Metazoa; phylum Chordata; class Amphibia; order Caudata; family Salamandridae; genus Calotriton; species Calotriton arnoldi. The sequence continues at coordinate 177,328 of CAWUFW010017566.1, forward strand.
CGTATTGAAGAATGAGTGGGTGTATAAGTGTCTGAATGGATGATTTAGTACGTGAGTGACTGACTCTACAAGTGAGTGATTAAACGTATCTTACTGAATGCATGGGTTAGTGACTAAACTGTGTGAATGTCTGTATCCGTCTGTTTGTTGGTGTGTAAGTGGATGCATGGATTTGCGAATAGCTACATGAGTGTCTATATGGGTTATTGATTGGTTCTCTGAGTATCTGTATGGCTGCCTGAGTGTTTGTGTGGGTGGGGTGTGTGTGACTCTATACATAGATGTGTGAGTGGGTGATTCACTGGGTGCATGATTTCAAGAGTGCATCTGTGATGGACTGCTTGGGTGGGTGAGTGTGTGTATGGGTGTGTTAGTGAGTGAATGTATATCTCAGTGGTACATGTGCGAGTAACTACATATGTAAAAGGCAGTATATATGTGTGTTAGAGTATTTAAATGGCTATAAGTGAGAGTGTGTTATTGTGAGAGTGGCTGTATGGATGCGTGTGTGCTTGTATCAGTTATTGTATAAGAGCGTAAGAATGTGCTAGTATTTGTATGAGTAAGTGAGCTGGTGTGTGTATAACTGTATAGGTGAGTAAATGGGTGTGTGATTAATTTTTTGCATGACTGACTAGGTGTGTGAGTACCTCTATGGATGAGTGGCGGTGTGTTAGTGTTTATATAGGTGTATGAGTGCATATGATAGTCCTGTACTGAGTGACTGTAAGTATGAGTGACTGTACAGGTGAGTGAGTGGATGTGTGTGTAGACCTAAGAATCAGTGAGTGGGTATGTAGTTTTTGGTGTTGGAGTGTCTATGGTTTTGAGAATGGCAGTCTGTAATTTAGAGTGGGTGTATCAAAAGTTATATTAGGGTGTGAGAAGATGCATGAAATTATCACATGGATGATGTCATCAGTGATGTCATTTGAGATGTCATCAGTGATGTCATCAGTGATGTCACTGACCATGTCATGAGTGATGTAATATGTGACGTCATCAGCAGTGCATTGCGGGGCGCGAGTTATAGTTAGCTGAACTAACTATAACAGGGGAATTTCATGGGTTTTGTACGAGTGCAATGTCCAACTAACTATAACTGTCCCTAAAACCTATGGTTTTTTCAGTGAATTTCAAAGGTTTTTTAAATGCTAATTTCTAACTATAACGGGTCTGAAACCTATGGTTTTTTCAGTGAATTTCAAAGGTTTTTTAAATGCTAATTTCTAACTATAACGTGCCTGAAACCTATGGTTTTTTCAGTGAATTTCAAAGGTTTTTTAAATGCTAATTTCTAACTATAACGTGCCTGAAACCTATGGTTTTTTCAGTGAATTTCAAAGATTTTTTAAATGCTAATTTCTAACTATAACGTGCCTGAAACCTATGATTTTTTAAGTGAATTTCAAAGGTTTTTTAAATGCTACTTTCTAACTATGCCAACAGAGGTAGGACATGTGAAGAAAGAAGAAAAAACGCACAGAAAGAAGCAAAAGATGTGCAGAAAGAACCAACAGAGGAGCAGAAAGAGGCCTTGTTGCAAACTCATCCTGTGCCCACAACTTTTTCAGACGGGTACTGGTGGTAACTGACTCTGACTAACCAGAGCCAGTGCGCGTTTGCACAGTGGTGAAGGGAGGGGGCCTGAGGTGACATGTGTGCAAACACGCCCCGTGGCGCGTTTTAAGTTGCGGGATTAAGTCCCCTTGAATCCTGAGGGTCCCTGGGGCCCAACTAGCCCCCCAGGTACCTACAGTTAGGACCACAGAGCTGAGTTGCAGAGAGGCGTTCCGAGGCCACGCACCTTTTTCACCTCTCTGCAACGCAACTCTGTTGTGCTTACTGAAGGTACCTGGTGGGCTAGTTGGCCCCCAGGATTCAAAGGGAATTAACTCCCCAACTTAAAACGCACCACAGGGCGTGTTTGCGCACATGTCACCTGAGGCCCCGCCCCTCCCTTCACCACTGTGCAAACGCGCCCCGTGGCGCGTTTTAAGTTGGGGGATTAGGTCACCTTGAATCCTGAGAGTCCCTGGGGCCCAACTAGCCCACCAGGTACTTCCAGTAAGCACGACAGGTCTGCGTTGCAACGCCTGTAACAAATTGTGCAGTTGTGTTTAGGTAGTGAAGAGGGTCGTGCTGGGGGTAGTGTTTTAGGGTTTAGGGTAGTGCAGTGGTGTTTGTGTAGTGTAGGGGGTCATGCTGGGGGTAGATTTAGGGTTTAGGGTAGTGCAGTGGTGTTTGGGTAGTGTAGGGAGTCGTGCTGGGGGAGTGTTTTAGGGTTTAGGGTAGTACAGTGGTGTTTGGGCAGTGTAGGGGGTCGTGCTGGGGTTAGTGTTTTAGGGTTTTAGGGTTTAGGGTAGTGCAGTGGTGTTTGGGTAGTGTAGGGGGTACTGCTGGGGGTAGTGTTTTAGGGTTTAGGGTAGTGCAGTGGTGTTTGGGTAGCGTAGGGGGTACCCCTGGGGGTAGTGTTTTATGGTTTAGGGTAGTGCAGTGGTGTTTGGGTAGTGTAGGGGTTCGTGCTGGGGGTAGTTTTTTAGGGTTTAGGGTAGTGCAGTGGTGTTTGTGTAGTGTAGGAGGTCGTGTTTTAGGGTTTAGGGTAGTGCAGTGGTCTTTGGGTAGTGTAGGGAGTCGTGCGGGGGTATTGTTTTAGAGTTTAGGGTAGTGCAGTGGTCTTTGGGTAGTGTAGGGGGTTGTGCGGGGGGTAGTGTTTTAGGGATTAGGGTAGTGCATTGGTATTTGGGTAGTGTAGGGGGTCATGCGGGGGTAGTGTTTTAGGGTTTAGGGCAGTGCAGTGGTGTTTAGGTAGTGTAGGGGGTCGTGCTGGGGGGAGTGTTTTAGGGTTTAGGGCAGTGCAGTGGTGTTCGGGTAGTGTAGGGGTCGTGCTGGGGGAGTGTTTTAGGGTTTAGGGCAGTGCAGTCGTGTTCGGGTAGTGTAGGGGGTCGTGCTGGGGAGAGTATTTTAGGGTTTAGGGTCGTGCAGTGGTGTTCGGGTAGTGTAGGGGGTCATGCTGGGGGTAGTGTTCTAGGGTTTAGGGCAGTGCAGTGGTGTTCGGGCAGTGTAGGGGGTCGTGCTGGGGGTAGTGTTCTAGGGTTTAGGGCAGTGCAGTGGTGTTCGGGCAGTGTAGGGGGTCGTGCAGGGGGTGGTGTTTCAGGGTTTAGGGCAGTGCAGTGGTGTTCGGGCAGTGTAGGGGGTCGTGCAGGGGTGGTGTTTCAGGGTTTAGGGCAGTGGTGTTCGGGCAGTGTAGGGGGTCATGCTGGGGGTGGTGTTTCAGGGTTTGGGGCAGTGCAGTGGTGTTCGAGCAGTAAAGGGGGTCATGCTGGGGGTGGTGTTTCAGGGTTTAGGGCAGTGCAGTGGTGTTCGGGCAGTGTAGGGGGCGGTGCAGGGGGTGGTGTTTCAGGGTTTAGGGCAGTGCAGTGGTGTTCGGGCAGTGTAGGGGGTGGTGTTTCAGGGTTTAGGGCAGTGCAGTGGTGTTCGAGCAGTAAAGGGGGTCATGCTGGGGGTGGTGTTTCAGGGTTTAGGGCAGTGCAGTGGTGTTCGGGCAGTGTAGGGGGCGGTGCAGGGGGTGGTGTTTCAGGGTTTAGGGCAGTGCAGTGGTGTTCGGGCAGTGTAGGGGGTGGTGTTTCAGGGTTTAGGGCAGTGCAGTGGTGTTCGGGCAGTGTAGGGGGTCGTGCTGGGGCTGGTGTTTCAGGGTTTAGGGCAGTGCAGTGGTGTTCGGGCAGTGTAGGGGGTCGTGCAGGGGTGGTGTTTCAGTGTTTAGGGCAGTACAGTGGTGTTCGGGCATTGTAGGGGGTGGTGCTGGGGCTGGTGTTTCAGGGTTTAGGGCAGTGCAGTGGTGTTCGGGCAGTGTAGGGGGTCGTGCTGGGGCTGGTGTTTCAGGGTTTAGGGCAGTGCAGTGGTGTTCGGGCAGTGTAGGGGGTCGTGCTGGGGCTGGTGTTTCAGGGTTTAGGGCAGTGCAGTGGTGTTCGGGCAGTGTAGGGGGTCATGCTGGGGCTGGTGTTTCAGGGTTTAGGGCAGTGCAGTGGTGTTCGGGCAGTGTAGGGGGTCTTGCTGGGGCTGGTGTTTCAGAGTCTAGGGCAATGCAGTGGTGTTCGGGCAGTGTAGGGGGTCGTGCTGGGGCTGGTGTTTCAGGGTTTAGGGCAGTGCAGTGGTGTTCGGGCAGTGTAGGGGGTCGTGCTGGGGCTGGTGTTTCAGGGTTTTGGGCAGAGCAGTGGTGTTCGGCAGTGTAGGGGGTCGTGCTGGGGGTGGTGTTTCAGGGTTTAGGGCAGTGCAGTGGTGTTCGGGCAGTGTAGGGGGTCTTGCTGGGGGTGGTGTTTCAGGGTTTAGGGCAGTGCAGTGGTGTTCGGGCAGTGTAGGGGGTCTTGCTGGGGGTGGTGTTTCAGGGTTTAGGGCAGTGGTGTTCGGGCAGTGTACGGGGTCTTGCTGGGGGTGATGTTTCAGGGTTTAGGGCAGTGCAGTGGTGTTCGGGCAGTGTAGGGGGTCTTGCTGGGGGTAGTGTTTCAGGGTTTAGGGTGGTGCAGTGGTGTTCATGCAGTATAGGGGGTCGTGCTGGGGGTGGTGTTTCAGTGTTTAGGGCAGTGCAGTAGTGTTCGGGCAGTGTAGGGGGTCGTGCAGGGGCGTGTTTCAGGGTTTAGGGCAGTGCAGTGGTGTTCTGGCAGTGTAGGGGGTCATGCTGGGGGTGGGGTTTCAGGGTTTAGGGCAGTACAGTGGTGTTCGGGCAGTGTAGGGGGTCGTGCAGGGGGTGGTGTTTCAGGGTTTAGGGCAGTGCAGTGGTGTTCGGGCAGTGTAGGGGGTCATGCTGGGGCTGGTGTTTCAGGGTTTAGGGCAGTGCAGTGGTGTTCGGGCAGTGTAGGGGGTCTTGCTGGGGGTGGTGTTTCAGGGTTTAGGGCAGTGGTGTTCGGGCAGTGTAGGGGGTCTAGCTGGGGGTAGTGTTTCAGGGTTTAGGACAGTGCAGTGGTGTTCGTGCAGTATAGGGGGTCGTGCTGGGGATGGTGTTTCTGGGTTTAGGGCAGTGCAGTAGTGTTCGAGCAGTGTAGGGGGTTGTGCAGGGGGTGGTGTTTCAGGGTTTAGGGCAGTGCAGTGGTGTTCGGGCAGTGTAGGGGGTCGCGCTGGGGGTGGTGTTTCAGGGTTTAGGGCAGTGCAGTGGTGTTCGGGCAGTGTAGGGGGTCATGCACAGGGTGGTGTTTCAGGGTTTAGGGCAGTGCAGTGGTGTTCGGGCAGTGTAGGGTGTTGTGCTGGGGCTGGTGTTTCAGGGTTCAGGGCAGTGCAGTGGTGTTCAGGCAGTGTAGGGGGTCGTGCTGAGGCTGGTGTTTCACGGTTTAGGGCAGTGCAGTGGTGTTCGGGCAGTGTAGGGGGTCGTGCTGGGGCTGGTGTTTCAGGGTTTAGGGCAGTGCAGTGGTGTTCGGGCAGTGTAGGCGGTCATGCTGGGGCTGGTGTTTCAGGGTTTAGGACAGTGCAGTGGTGTTCGGCCAGTGTAGGGGGTCGTGCTGGGGCTGGTGTTTCAAGGTTTAGGGCAGTGCAGTGGTGCTCGGGCAGTGTAGGGGGTCATGCTGGGGGTGATGTTTCAGGGTTTAGGGTAGTGCAGTGGTGTTCGGGCAGTGTAGAGGGTCGTGCAGGGGCTGGTGTTTCAAGGTTTAGGGCAGTGCAGTGGTGTTCGGGCAGTGTAGGGGGTCGTGCTGGGGCTGGTGTTTCAGGGTTTTGGGCAGAGCAGTGGTGTTCGGGCAGTGTAGGGGGTCATGCTGGGGGTAGTGTTTCAGGGTTTCGGGCAGTGCAGTGGTGTTCGGGCAGTGTAGGGGGTCGTGCTGGGGGTGGTGTTTCAGGGTTTAGGTCAGTGGTGTTTGGGCAGTGTAGGGGGTCATGCTGGGGGTGGTGTTTCAGGGTTTAGGGCAGTGCAGTGGTGTTTGGACAGTGTAGGGGGTCGTGCTGGGGCTGGTGTTTCATGGTTAAGGGCAGTGCAGTGGTGTTCGGGCAGTGTAGGGGGTCGTGCTGGGGGTGGTGTTTCAGGGTTTAGGGCAGTGCAGTGGTGTTCGGGCAGTGTAGGGGGTCATGCTGGGGGTGGTGTTTCAGGGTTTAGGGCAGTGCAGTGGTGTTCGGGCAGTGTAGGGGGTCTTGCTGGGGGTGGTGTTTCAGGGTTTAGGGCAGTGCAGTGTGTCGGGCAGTGTAGGGGGTCTTGCTGGGGGTGATGTTTCAGGGTTTAGGGCAGTGCAGTGGTGTTCGGGCAGTGTAGGGGGTCTTGCTGGGGGTAGTGTTTCGGGGTTTAGGGCAGTGTAGTGGTGTTTGTGCAGTGTAGGGGGTCGTGCTGGGGGTGGTGTTTCAGGGTTTAGGGCAGTGCAGTGGTGTTTGGGCAGTGTAGGGGATCATGCAGGGGTGGTGTTTCAGGGTTTAGGGCAGTGCAGTGGTGTTCGGGCAGTGTAGGGGGTCATGCTGGGGTGGTGTTTCAGGGTTTAGGGCAGTGCAGTGGTGTTTGGGCAGTGTAGGGGGTCGTGCAGGGGGTGGTGTTTCAGGGTTTAGGGCAGTGCAGTGGTGTTCGGGCAGTGTAGGGGTCGTGCTGGGGTTGGTGTTTCAGGGTTTAGGGCAGTGCAGTGGTGTTCGGGCAGTGTAGGGGGTCTTGCTGGGGGTGGTGTTTCAGGGTTTAGGGCAGTGGTGTTCAGGCAGTGTAGGGGGTCTTGCTGGGGGTGATGTTTCAGGGTTTAGGGCAGTGCAGTGGTGTTCAGGCAGTGTAGGGGGTCTTGCAGGGGGTGGTGTTTCAGGGTTTAGGGCAGTGCAGTGGTGTTCGGGCAGTGTAGGGGGTCGTGCTGGGGGTGGTGTTTCAGGGTTTAGGGCAGTGCAGTGGTGTTCAGGCAGTGTAGGGGGTCGTGCTGGGGGTGGTGTTTCAGGGTTTAGGTAGGCAGTGGTGTTCGGGCAGTGTAGGGGGTCTTGCTGGGGGTGATGTTTCAGGGTTTAGGGCAGTGCAGTGGTGTTCGGGCAGTGTAGGAGGTCTTGCTGGGGGTAGTGTTTCAGGGTTTAAGGCAGTGCAGTGGTGTTCGGGCAGTGTAGGGGGCGTGCTGGGGGTGGTGTTTCAGGGTTTAGGGCAGTGCAGTGGTGTTCGGGCAGTGTAGGGGGTCGTGAAGGGGGTGGTGTTTCAGGGTTTAGGGCAGTGCAGTGGTGTTCGGGCAGTGTAGGGGGTCGTGCTAGGGTTGGTGTTTCAGGGTTTAGGCCAGTGCAGTAGTGTTCGGGCAGTGTAGGGGGTCGTGCAGGGGCTGGTGTTTCAGGGTTTAGGGCAGTGCAGTGGTGTTCGGGCAGTGTAGGGGGTCGTGCTGGGGGTAGTGTTTTAGGGTTAAGGGTAGTGCAGTGGTGCTTGTGTAGTGTAGGGGGTCGTGCTGGGGGTAGTGTTTTAGGGTTTAGGGTAGTGCAGTGGTGTTTGTGTAGTGTAGGGGGTCATGTTTTAGGGTAGTGCAGTGGTGTTTGGGTAGTGTAGGGGGTCGTGCTGGGGGTAGTGTTTTAGGATTTAGGTTAGTGCAGTGGTGTTTGTGTAGTGTAGGAGGTCGTGGTGGGGGTAGTGTTTTAGGGTTTAGGGTAGTGCAGTGGTGCTTGTGTAGTGTAGGGGGTCGTGCTGGGGGTAGTATTTTAGGGTTTAGGGTACTGCAGTGGTGTTTGTGTAGTGTAGGGGGTCATGTTTTAGGGTAGTGCAGTGGTGTTTGGGTAGTGTAGGGGGTCATGCTGGGGGTAGTGTTTTAGGATTTAGGTTAGTGCAGTGGTGTTGGGGTAGTGTTTTAGGGTTTAGGGTAGTGCAGTGGTGTTTGTGTAGTGTAGGGGGTCATGCTGGGGGTAGTGTTTTAGGGTTTAGGATAGTGCAGTGGTGCTTGTGTAGTGTAGGGGGTCGTGCTGGGGGTAGTGTTTTAGGGTTTAGGGTAGTGCAGTGGTGTTTTTGTAGTGTAGGGGGGTCATGTTTTAAGATGCAACGCTCCAATACCTGACCAGTCTGCACTACATAAAACTGCAAAAAAACTAAAAATAAAAAGTGTTTTGCACACTTTTGTCATTGGGCTATATGTGGGCTACATCTGGGTAATATTTGTGCTACATTTGGGCTCTTTTTTCACTGGTGGCCATCTTGCACACGCGCCCCCTGGCGCGTTGTTAGTTGGGGAATTAATTCCCCTTGAATACTGAGGGTCCCTGGGGGCCAACTAGCCCACCAGGTACCTCCAATATGTGCTACACCCTAATATAACTTTTGATACACCCACTCTAAATTACAGACTGCCATTCTCAAAACCATAGACACTCCAACACCAAAAACTACATACCCACTCACTGATTCTTAGGTCTACACACACATCCACTTACTCACCTGTACAGTCACTCATACTTACAGTCACTCAGTACAGGACTATCATATGCACTCATACACCCTTATAAACACCCACACACCGCCACTCATCCATAGAGGTACTCACACACCTAGTCAGTCATGCAAAAAATTAATCACACCCATTTACTCACCTATACAGTTATACACACACCAGCTCACTTACTCATACAAATACTAGCACATTCTTACGCTCTTATACAATAACTGATACAAGCACACACGCATCCATACAGCCACTCTCACAATAACACACTCTCACTTATAGCCATTTAAATACTCTAACACACATATATACTGCCTTTTACATATGTAGTTACTCGCACATGTACCACTGAGATATACATTCACTCACTAACACACCCATACACACACTCACCCACCCAAGCAGTCCATCACAGATGCACTCTTGAAATCATGCACCCAGTGAATCACCCACTCACACATCTATGTATAGAGTCACACACACCCCACCCACACAAACACTCAGGCAGCCCTACAGATACTCAGAGAACCAATCAATAACCCATATAGACACTCATGTAGCTATTCGCAAATCCATGCATCCACTTACACACCAACAAACAGACGGATACAGACATTCACACAGTTTAGTCACTAACCCATGCATTCAGTAAGATACGTTTAATCACTCACTTGTAGAGTCAGTCACTCACGTACTAAATCATCCATTCAGACACTTATACACCCACTCATTCTTCAATACGCCTTTCCCTATATATATTAAACATATTTAAACTTTACAGAAACACACAGTCACTGGATGATGTCATCAGTGATGTCATCAGTGATGTCATTTGAGATGTCATCAGTGATGTCATCAGTGATGTCACTGACCATGTCATGAGTGATGTAATATGTGACGTCATCAGCAGTGCATTGCGGGGGCGCGAGTTATAGTTAGCTGAACTAACTATAACAGGGGAATTTCACGGGTTTTGTACGAGTGCAATGTCCAACTAACTATAACTGTCCCTAAAACCTATGGTTTTTTCAGTGAATTTCAAAGGTTTTTTAAACGCTAATTTCTAACTATAACGTGTCTGAAACCCATGGTTTTTTCCAGTGAATATATATATATATATATTACCTACTGGTGGTCGCCAGTAGGTAGTTATAGTTAGGACCTCGTTTCTATTCAAAAAGCGTTTATTGTTTTCCCAATAACTTTGGCGTTGTTTGACGAATCTTCGCGAAATTTTCAAAACTAGTGGCCCGCTCCAGTCAGCTTCTGTCTTGAAAGTTTCGGGGTGATTCGTCAAGCGGGGGCCGAGAGAAAAGGGGGGGTCCCAAAACGCGTTTTCCCCATGTTAATTTCCATAGGAAACTTTAGACAAAGCTACAGCCCAAACTGCTGAACGGAATTACACCAAATTTGGCAAAAAGGTAGGTTTTGGTTCAGAAAGAGCCCTTTTTGTTAAATGGTGTAAATCCGTTCAGTAGTTCCTGAGGAATTAGAAAAAGAAAAATATCGATATCTGAGCACCGAGGAGGGTTCGCGAACCCTCCCGGGCACGAGCTTCACTCCGATTGGCTGCCAACACTCTAAACCAGGAACTATTGGCAGCCATCTTGTGACTCGGTAACCGAGTCACAAGAAAAAGGGTGAAACAAAGATAAAAAACATGAAAAGGGGGCAGGGTACAAACACCCTGACCCCCTAGGCCTGCTCAGGGGGTCCCACAAGGACCCCCCGGGCCCAAAAAAGCATTTTTTTAAAAATAAAAATCAGCCGAATTCGCGCTGGGGTCACAAATCCGGCCGAGAAAATAAAAACAAAACGAAGCGCGGGCTCCCGCACTTCGTTGTATTTAAGCCCCCGGGTGGGCCAGGTCCTGGGGGCATGCTTAATTATGTGGTGGGGGCCCGTGGGGGCCCCAGCAGCCCCGGGGACCACCACCTCCCCGGAGCATTGTGCAAAAAGTGTGGGGGGGCCTCGCGGCCCCCCCAAGCCCTGGGGACCGCCACCTCCCCGGAGCTTTTTTTTAATAATTTGGGTGGGGGGGCCTCACGGGCCCCCCAAGCCCCGCGGACAGCCACCTCCCCAGGGCTCTGTTTTTGTTAAATAAATAAATGTGTGGGGGGGCTCGAGCCCCCACACACGCCCCGGGGACCACCACCTCCCCGGGGCACCAAATATTCAAATTTGGGGGTCCGTTACGGACCCCCGGCCCCGGGGACCACCACCTCCCTGGGGCTTTGCAAACATGGGGAGGGGGGCCATGCGGTCCCCCTCCTGGAGCACTTGATGGCCCTGGGGACCGCCACCCCCCAGGGCCGGCTCCTGCCTGTCATAGCAAACTCTGCTCTCGCTTCAATGAAGCAAAGCAGAATTGCTTTTGAGCAAGGGGAGCTGCATGTCAGCAGCTCCTCTTGCTCAAAAGCAATGCCGGCTCCCGCAGGAGGCAGAGAGCCAGCGGGACCATGGGGACATTGGGGCTCCCCCCAAGGTCCCAATCACAGAGGCCAGGCCCCGGGGGATGGGGTCCCCGGGGCCAAAAGTGGCCCGGGAGGGGGGCCACATGGCCCCCCTCCCCTCTAATAAAAAATAAATAAAAATAAAACGGAAAAGGCCGGCCCCGGGGGATGGGGTCCCCGGGGCCATATTTGGTCTGAGGAGGGGGGCCACGCGGCCCCACCATATAAATAATTTTTTTTTTAAATGAGAAAAGTCTGGCCATGCCCCGGGGGATGGGGTCCCCAGGGCCGAAATTGGCCTCGGGAGGGAGCCACGCGGCCCCCTTCCTGTTTAAAAAATAAATAAATAGGGGTCAGGCCCTGGGGGATGGGGTCCCCAGGGCCCCAAAAAAGTTTTAAAAAGGGGGCCACACAGCCCCCCTTGTTAAAAAAAAGAACAAAAAAAGCCGGCATCTCGCTGGAGGCCATGCCCCTTTCTCCACCACTCTGCAAACGCGCCCCTGGCGCGTTGTTAGATGGGGAATTAATTCCCTTGAATACTGAGGGTCCCTGGGGGCCAACTAGCCCACCAGGTACCTCCAATATGCGCCACAGAGCTGCGTTGCAGAGAGGTGGTCCGAGGCCACGCCCCTTTTTACACCACTCTGCAAACGTGCTTCTTGGCGCACTGTTGGTGGGGCGATGAGGTCCTCTTGTGTCCTGAGGACCTCAGGACACAAGTGGACTTCATCCCCTGAGCAGCAGTGCGCCAAGAGGTGCATTTGCAAAGTGGTGTAAAAAGGGGGCGTGGCCTCGGACCACCTCTCTGCAATCCAGCTCTGTAGCACATATTGGAGGTACCTGGTGGGCTAGTTGGCCCCCAGGGACCCCTCAGTATTCAAGGGGAATTAATTCCTCACTAACAACGCGCCAGGGGCGCGTGTGCAGAGTGGTGGAGAAAGGGGCATGGCTCTTGTCTACCTCTCAGCAACCGCACTGCGTGGGGCTTACTGGAGGTAAGAGGTAGGCTAGTTGGCCCCTAAAGGACCCCCAGTAGTGAAGGGGACTTCACTCCCCATCCAAGAGCGCGCCAGGGAGCGCATTTGTAGAGTGGTGGGCAAAGGGGGCGTGGCCTGGTACGAGTACTTACCAATGCTGCTGTGTGGGACTTACTGGAGGTAATAGGAGGGGAAGTTGGCCCCCAAGGATGTCCTTGGGGCCAACTACCCCTCTTGTTACCTCCAGTAAGTCCCACAAAGTGGGATTCCTAAGACATCTTCGGAGGCCATGCCCCCCTTTCTCCACCACTCTGCAAACTCACCCCCTGGCAGACTACGGGATGGGGAATGAAGTCCAATTTAGTCCTGAGGGAGCTTGGGGGCCAAGAAGCCCTCCTGGTACCTCCTGTAAGTCCTACGCAGCAGAATTCCTGAGCGCTGGTCAGAGGACCAGCGCCTTTCTCCACCACTCTGTAAACGTGACTACTACTTAAAGAAGCATCTTTCTGCACCTCTGACTTAGAGGTAGTTTTAATCCCCCTGCCCTATTATGTACTAGGGACTTACAGAGGAGGTCATACTAATCACAGGGGTACCCCAACGCATAGTGTTCCCTAGTGTATGTAGGTGTTTTCACTGTATTCTAAGTGTCTTTTAGCATAGCACTGGCTCTAGGCCTGGTTAGTCAGAGTCAGTTACCACCAGTACCCGTCAGCAAAAAGTTGGGTGCACAGGAGGACTTTCTGTTCCTCTGTTGGTTCTTTCTGCACATCTCTTGCTTCTTCCTGCACTTTTCTTCGTCTTTCTGGACTTCTGTTGCCTCTTTCTGCATTTGTCTTGCTTCTTTCTGTACCTTTGTTCCTTTTTCTTCACATGTCCTACCTCTGTAGGCATAGTTAGAAATTAGCATTTAAAAAACCTTTGAAATTCACTGAAAAAACCATAGGTTTCAGGGACGTTATAGTTAGAAATTAGCATTTGAAAAACCTTTGAAATTCACTGAAAAAACCATAGGTTTCAGGCACGTTATAGTTAGAAATTAGCATTTAAAAAACCTTAGAAATTCACTGAAAAAACCAGAGGTTTCAGGGACGTTATAGTTAGTTGGACATTTCACTCGTACAAAACCTGAGAAATTCGGCCGTTATAGTTAGTTCAGCTAACTATAACTCGCGCCCCGCAATGCACTGCTGATGACGTCACATATTACATCATTCATGACATCTCAAATGACATCACTGATGACATCACTGCTGACATCTCAAATGACATCACTGATGACATCACTGATGACATCATCCATGTGATAATCTGATGCACCTCCTCACACCCTAATAAAACCTTTTAAACACCCACTCTAAAATACAGACTACCAATATCGAAACCATAGACAAACAAATAGCAGTAAGTACATACCTGCTCAGTGATTCCTAGGTCTACACACACACACACACATCCACTCATTCACCCATACAGTAACTCATACATGCAGTCACTCATCAATAAAGCACTATCATATGCACTCATACACCTATACATACACTCACACACCGCCACTCATCCATAGACTTACTCACACACTTACTCAGTCATGCAAAGAATCAATCACACCAATTTACTCACCTATACAGTTATACAGAGACCACCATACTTATTTATACAAATACTAACACATACTTACTCTTTTATACAATCACTGATACAAGCACACACTCATCCATACAGCCACTCTCACAATCACTCAATCTCATGTATAGTCATTTATAAACTCCAACACTCACATATACGACCTTTCACATATGTAGTTACTCACACATATACCACTGAGACATCCATTCACTCACCAACACACCCATACACACACTCACCCACCCATACAGCCCTTCACAGATGCACTCTTGAACCCATACACCCAGTGAATCACCCACTCACACATCTATGCACAGAGTCACCCACCCCCCACCCACTCACACAGACACTCAGGCACCCATACAGATACTCAGACAACCAATTAATAACTCATATAGACAGTCATGTAGCTACTCACCAACGCATGCAGCCACTTATACATCAACTGACAGACTGATACAGACATTTACACAGTTTACTCATTAACCCATGCATTCAGTAAGATACGCTTAATCAGTCACTTACACAATCAGTCACCCACCTACTAAATCATCCATTCAGACACTTAAACACCCACTCATTCTTCAATACACCTTGGCATATATATATATATATATATAAAACATATTTAAACTTTACAGAAACACACAGTCACTGAATGATGTCATCAGTGATGTCATCAGTGATGTCATTTGAGATGTCATCAGTGATGTCATCAGTGATGTCACTGACCATGTCATGAATGATGTAATATGTGACGTCATCAGCAGTGCATTGCGGGTGCGCGAGTTATAGTTAGCTGAACTAACTATAACGGCCGAATTTCTCAGGTTTTGTACGAGTGAAATGTCCAACTAACTATAACGTCCTTGAAACCTCTGCTTTTTTCTGTGAATTTCTAAGGTTTTTTAAATGCTAATTTCTAACTATAACGTGCCTGAAACCTATGGTTTTTTTCAGTGAATATATATATATATATATATGTCCAAGGTTTCTTCGCTCCCCTGTACGCTCCTTTGTACAGCGAAGGATTTCACGGCACCACGACACATTATATATATAAATAGATATATATAGGTACTCGTGGTAAAGGCATATGCATTGTAAAATCCTGCGTGGTAAAGGTTATGCGTGGTAATGACACTCACGTTGTAACAGTAGTGTTGTAACAGTAATGCGTGATAACGGACACGTTGTAATGGCTGTTTCCCTCCGATGGGTGTTGAGTCAATAACAATATGATTGTGAGAAATTGGGTTGTTGGTTGAATGGAGGGTGACCACTGTTCAAGCAACAGCCACTATCCCTGCCATGGTGAACTACAAAACTCACTAAATTAACCGGTGCTTAACCCTCTGGTAGCTCGGCATAAAAGTAGTCAGGTTTAACTTAGAGGCAATGTGTAAACTATTTATATCAAATTCTGTTTATTGAATTTTTCTTTGAGAGTGAAACAGAAGTGCAGTACACATGCAACAGTTGTCAAATGTAAGCCAAGAGTTACAGATCTCACATGTAGGTTACAGCTTGTTCACGAGGTCTATGGCATAGAAAATTTATGAGTCGTTACAATCATATCTTGTTGCATTTAGTATTCCACAACTGTCCGTCAATCCACCCTCCGAAGAGAGTAACATGAGAAAGAAACTTAACATACCTAACAAACCAACAAAACCGTGATGTCATGGTGCAAATAATAATGTGGTGGTCATGAGGGTTGGGCTACTGGGCCCCTACCAAGGCAACCTCCGACCTGCCCGTTGCCAACTGTGATGCTGTGGAATTAGATATGGAACAGGTTGAGGGCCCTAAGCCTTGGGGCGCAAGCCGTCAGTGGAAGCCCTTCCGATAAGTAGCTCACCAGCGGGGACCATATGTATTCAAAACCTTTTCTGGTGTCGTCTACTATGTCGGTCATGCGTTCCAGCACCAACGCCCTCCACAGCCTCGCGTGCCATTGGGTTAAAGATGGTGCCTCCTGTTTTTTCCACGCAGCAGCTACTGCCATTTTAGCAGCCCCCAGGCAACGCCACATAACAGATCTATCACTCTGTGTTTGGCGTTTCAGGGTTGGGTCTCTCACCCCCAGCAAGGTGTGTTCCAAGGAGATAGGAATTGGGTAGCCTAGAATGAGTTTAATTTGGGACAAAATCTCTTTCCAAAAAGGCTGTATGGAGGGACAGTCCCACCAGATATGTCGAAAGTCGCCCAGCAGGCCACATCCCGCCAGCACCTATCCGAAGTGTTGGGGAAGATCTTGCGTAGTTTCTGAGGGTATAGGTACCAATCGTACATGATCTTGTAGTGTGCCTCCCTTAGATACATCGAGCGGTTAAATTTCACAATATCCTTACTTAAATGCACCCACTGATTGTCCGCTAGAGGGGTATCCAAGAGTGCATCCCAAAAGCATTTATAACGCGGGGTCGATCTGGGGCTCAGAACTTGTATGAGGGCATACAGAAAGGAAATGCATCCCTTGGATGTGGACCCAGATTGGGCAAACTTCTCTATGGAGAGCAGGTCCCTGGTGGTGGCCAGCCGCACCAAGGGCTGCTGTACCCAATGTTTAAGCTGCAAATAATGGTATTCCTCCTTGGCAGTCAGCGCAAATTGTTTCTTGCATTCTTGGAAGGTGAGAAGCTCGCCTTTATTAAATAAATGGGAAATCATGTGACAACCTCCCTCCCTCCAAGCCTCAAAGGGTCCCTCTTGAAGCGCAGGGGGGAAGGCAGCATTAAACTGTATGGACGTGTAGGGGGAGGGAAAGGTAGTTAGCTGTAACCTCCTAGTAGGAACATCCCATACCCGTAATGTGGTGGATGTGGGTGTGCTGATGTAAGCGTTGGGCGGTCTGTCATGTTTTGGCTTCCATAGTAGGTCCCAAATGGTGTGACCGGTTATCTGTCTGTCTATATGAAGCCAGTGCTTCTCTGAGGCCCGCAGCGACCACTCTGTGATTATGCGCAGCTGAGCCGCCCTGTAGTATCCCTGAAAATCCGGCAGCGCCAGGCCCCCTTCCTTTCGTGGCAGCGTGAGCAGATGGTGGGGCAAGCGAGCCCTTTTCCCCAACCAGATAAATTTAGTAAGCATTTGTCGCAACTCCCGAAAGAGACCCTCTTCCACTGGAATGGGCAGCCCCTGAAAGAGGTAAAGCAAGCGGGGGAGTGCATTCATCTTAATGGCATTAATCCTGCCCAGCCAGGAAATGTATGCAGTACTCCATTTACCCAGGTCAATTTTTAACTGGCGTAGAAGGGGAGGGAAGTTGGCCTTGTAGAGATCTGAGATATGGGGGGTGAGCTTGACACCCAAATAGGTAATCTCCTTAGCTGTGCAGCTAAAGGGTGACGCGCCCTCTACCCGCCGCCACTTCTCTTTAGATAGGGACAGTTTCAATAAAAAGGACTTGGCCAGATTAATCTTAAACCCCACCGCCTGCTCAAACAACATGAGCTCCTCCTGGATAGCCTGGAGAGAGATCAGTGGTTCTGTGACTGGGAGAAGCACGTCGTCGGCAAAGAGCGATATCTTATGTTCATCTGTGCCAAATCGTATCCCCGAATGTCTGGGTTTTCTCTAATTTTATGCGCTAGGGGTTCTATGATTAAGGCGAAAAGGAGGGGGGACAACGGATATCCCTGCCTCGTCCCGCGTGCCAAGCCAAAGGGGGGGGAAGCAACGCCATTGACCAGGACCCGGGAGCTAGGAGAGTGATAATTGGCGCGAATCATCCCTATAAAGGTCTCATTAAATCCAAAGCGCTGAAGCACCCGAAATAAAAAGGTCCATTCCACGCGGTCAAATGCTTTCTCCGCGTCTAGCGAGAGAAGAGCCGCTGGGATGTTTTTCTTCTGGGCCTTCTCGATTAGATGGATGATGCGCCGCAAATTATCGTGAGTCTGCCGTCCCTTAATAAAGCCTGATTGGTCCGGGTCAATAAGGCCGGGGAGCACAGATTCGAGGCGAGTGGCCAGGATTTTGGAGTAAATCTTGGCGTCTAGGTTCAGAAGAGCTATTGGGCGATAAGAGGAACAGGCTGTGGGGTCCTTACCGGGTTTGGGAATTACTGGCACAATTGCCTCACCCATGGAGGGGGAGACCTGCTGCGTAGAAGCAATGACGTTAAATAAAATAGTTAAAAAGGGGACCAGCTCCGGTGCGAAGGTACGGTAGAAATGTGCCGTAAAGCCGTCCGGCCCCGGTGCTTTTTGGAGTTTAAGTGCGTCAATCGCCTTCTGCACTTCCTCAGAGGTTATGGGTTTCACCAAGTCCTCATTGGTGTTAGCCGGGACCTGTGGGAGGTCTAAGGGATCTAAATACCCCATTTGGTCTTGCACCCGTGGGAGTTCCGAAGTATAAAGAGTACGGTAAAACTTCTTGAAGGCCTGCGCTTTCCCCTCCTCTGTCTTATGTGAGACGCCCGCGTCATCTACGATACGTTTTATGTATTCCCTTTCCTGTTTGGCCCTTAGTTGACGTGCGAGCAGGGACCCCACTTTGTTCCCTCCCTCATACCCCCTGGTCTGTAGGCGTAGGATGGTTTTTTCCACCCTGTTAGTATATATGGCCTGTAGCTTCCCATTGAGGGCTGTGACTTTCCTCAGCACCTGGACTGAGAGGCTAGCCTTATGTGCCTGCTCTGCGGACAGTAAATCCCGTTCTAACCTGAGGCGCTCCTCGCGCTGCTGTGTTCTCAGGGTAGTAGCCAACTCGATGCATTTACCTCGGACTACCGCTTTAAGGGCATCCAAGGTAGTGGCATGGGAAGTAAGCTCAGGGTCATTCTGCTCAAAGAACTCCTTAATAGTTTGCCTGAGGTCATCACGTAGAAGTCTATCCCTGCAGAGGAAGTTGGGGAAATACCAGCGCGCATGTTTTGGACGCGGGTTCGGTCAGGTGAGTGCCATCTTGAGGGGGGCATGGTCAGACAGGCATATTGGGTGGAAGTGTGTTTGCAGTATTGAGGGGAGCAGAGACTGGCTCACAAAGATGTGATCAATGCGGGAATATGTTCTGTGGGAGTGGGAGAAGAAGGAGTAGTCACGAACAGTGGGATTAATATCTCTCCATACGTCCGCCAGGCCCAGGAGTTGGAGTTGTGACTTGAGTGCCTTGAGTGCCTTGCCAAAAAACCCTCCCGCCGCCCTATGTGGATGAGTCGTGTCCAGCCCCTGATCCCAGACGAGGTTGAAGTCACCCAAGCCCCAGCGGCATCTCAAATGTCCAGGAGAGTGCAAGTCCTCTGCTCCAACCACCCTCCCACTGGAATCTCCTTACCACAGTAGAGGCGGGCCGCTCTACACACCGCTCACAACAAGCGTAGCTCATCCATGTGGCCCTGGGGGCCTAGCACCAGACCCGGGACCACATAAAAGTGACCGGACCCGTGGCTGCCCCACAGTCTCGTGAATTGCAAGTCCTCCACTCCATCCATCTCTCCATAACAACATCTGGCTGCCCCCACGGGGTGGGGGGGTAGAGTACCTTGTCTGTTGAAGATAGCTTGGTCATGGGATCCACTGGTCGTGAAGCTCAGTCCGGGTTTTTGTTGGTCCTTCGGCCCACTCTCCGCCATTGGCCGACCCCCAGTCGCTCTCGCTGCTTTTCCCCTTCCGTGGCCCTTGAAGCTGCAGCACCATTAGGCACAGGAGCTGTGATTCCCAGGATGTCCGCCGCCTCCGTCAATTCAGTGCAGTGCAAGTGTTTGTTTTCCCATTGGAAGGCAATCCCAAACGGTTAGGTCCACCTGTACTTGACCTTCTTCTCTCTCAGATAGTCGGTGATCGGGCGGAACTGCTGTCGTCGGGCAAGAGTGGCTTGTGCCACATCTTGATAGAGCGTACACGTGGCGTTCTGAAAAGAGACTTTATCGGTGTTTCTAGCTTTTTGTAGGATCAATTCTTTGATTTTAAAGGAGCTGATCTTTGCCAGAACGTCTCGGGGTCTCTTGCCCTCCCCAGGAAGTTGCGGCCCCACTCTGTGTACTCTCTCCAGCTGAATTTCAAGGCCGCCCTCCCCCAGAACCGAGGAGAAGAGGCCCACCATGAAGGCCTCCAGGTCCGGTCCCTCACAGTCTTCCTCCAGGCCACGGACTCAGATATTATCGCGGCGGGACCTGTTTTCTAAATCCTCACACTTGAGCAAGGTGGCATGCAACTGTCCACCTAACTCCACAGATACTTCCTCTAGGGGTTGAACGCGATCCGTCAATTCCTGGACTTTCGCCTCGAGGTCAAGCGTTCTGGTGCCCACCGAGTCCACGTCGGCCTGTAGAGTCGACAGCTTCTCCCTCATTTCCGTTCGGAACGACTCGAAGGAGGCGTCCATGTCAGTCTTGATGTCTGCGCGGAGCTCCTTTTTGAACTCCTGGAGTGAAGACAGGAGGTCTTCCCTGGTGAGCGCCATTGCTCCTTTGGGTTGTGCCACCTCTTCTCCGGGCGTCCCCGCACTTGTAGTGGCAAAGTAGTTGGAGACTTTATTGTTGGGGGCCTTTTTCGGTGGCATAGGGGGACACGCTTCTTGGTCAGCTCTCAGCCGCCCCACCAGCCTGCTTCTCAAAACCAGGCTGTACACTCTCCGGGTGGATAGGGGTCCAACGCCTCTCCACGACCCCCTCAGGGTGCTCCCCCTGCTCTGACCGCCGAGGCTGCGAGATCCGCCCAGCGAGCCCTCTCGTGATGGCTGTGTTCGTGCTACTCGTGGGTCACTTCAGTAGGCGGTGACCGCAGGCTCGACTCTCCTCCCATCCCCGGCTCCATGTAAGGCTCGATGAGAAAGGAGCCTGCCCTTCGGCTCGGTAGATGCTTCCTGGGCTCACCAGCTTTTAACAGTTCACTTTGGCGGCCATGTTGGGGTCAGGCTCCAGGCGCCCAGCGCCACGCAGCGGATTTTTTGTCGTGTTCCCCCACACGTGGTTGCTTCATTAACTTGGGGACCCAGTTAGTGGGCCGCTCCCGGCCCCCACCTCTTATCTGGCCTCCCCGACGTAGAAGACTCCCTCATGCGAAAGGTAATAGTCCCCGGGACTTCGCTCTCAAGTAGCTCCCTGCAAGGCTTCTGGGCCTCCGTGCCCACCTTCCAGTGCGGTCCCCCCGCTTATCAAGGGGCCCCCCAGCTGCTCCTCTCACCTGCTGGGGGCTTGCGCTTCCTCTCGGTCTTTGGTCGCGTCCTCGGGAGGCCTCCCGATCAAAGAGGGCACCTCCGCGGGCAGATCCGACATCTCCAGCGCCTCTCTTCAGCGCCCCAGGGAGCTCACAGGGGGAGATGTTCAGGCTGGCAAAGCCGGTCGGCTGATGCTCCTGCTGGCTCTCTCCGTCAGTGCCACTCCTCGCTCCCGGCGGGGAGCTCCGCCATCTTGTGGGGTCTTGTCGCCGGAGGACAGAGCTCCGATCGCCGCCAGCTACACTGCAATGGGGGCATGCACCAGGCGCCACTGAGTGTCACATGGCGCCGCTCGGGGTTTCACACTGCTCCGCACACTGGTTCCATGGCCTGGGGCTTCGGGGGCTCACCTACGCCGTCTCTCGGAACCCACAGCGGGAAGGGCCGCCATTTTGTTGAGCCCGGCTCCGGACGATCACTGCCCGCCGGTGCTACTCCAACACATCACGGGGGTTCATCAGGCCACGAGCCGGTCTCCAGCAGTTGCCCCACACCTGGTTATTCCGTGGGGGGACGGGGTGCACGCAAAATCGCCTTAAAGCATGATATCTACGGGGCCTGGAACGGAGCCGGTCGGAGTCACGTCCGATCGGCCATGATGGTTGGCCACCGTGTAGACTATTTATGCAGCACACAAGCAGTAGTAAGATGAAGACACAACACAAGAAAAATTCCACACCAATTTAGAAAAATAGAGTCAATTTTAATAAATTATTTGATACCCAAATTATTAAACTCCAATCAGTAGAACCAGAGTTATGAATTTTACATTTAAAAAAAAAACAACTAGCGTCTAAATGATCAAAGCGCCAATGTAGACACCTGAGACTGGGTCATGGCCGACCGCGATGGAGTGCAGGTCGGATACAAGAAGTGTATTGGGCCCGGTCAGAGCTTACCTTCGGACTTAGAAGACATTTGGAAGAAAATGTTTTGAGGAGGTAAAGTTCAGCAGGGCTAGGCTGCAGGCAGTGTCTGAGGAGGGATCGCCATTGTCAGGGAGCAGCTGGACAAAGTCATGGTGAAGATTTTTACTTTCAGACTTAGTCTCTTTTTTGGAAGTCAAAAATCTCCAGCGGGAAGAGGCAGGAGACTTTAGCCAATGAGTGTTCCAGGAGGCCAGATACCCCTGTGCCTTAGGACCACTGAACAGGATTTGCTGCTGTGGAGAAGAACGTAGCGCTAGCTAACGCCAAGTCAGGGCGACTGGTGATGCACCTTGGGCGTATAGATGAGCAGGTTGGTCCCGGTCTTCCCTCGGTTCTTAGATCAGTTTTGAGCCCGAAAGCTTCCAAATCCCAAGTTTTGGCTTTTGGCTATCTGGGCACCTATAGCTGTCGCAACGCACCTAAGAAGAACCGGGCAACCCTAGAACAATGACAGAGACATAAAATGGGTGTTTCGTGTAATTCACGGAATAAACTACAACTCCCATGTTGCCATAGGAATCTGCCATGTCTGACGTAGTCACGTGCAGCAGCATCAGAATCAAAAGAGCTTCCGGGGCACCAGATGGGTGCCGTTTAATCCGTTCCTGGAGCTGCATTTCTACGAAGGGTGGTCCGGTAAGGGTGCTTCGAGCACCACAGTTTTTTGGTCCTTACCTTCAGTTGTTGTAGCTGATTCGCTGTGCTTGGCCTGCGCAGCGTAACCCGACATCGACGGTTTCCCCTGTTGGCTGAGTCGGGGCTCCGACTCTTGCAGGGCGAAGCAAGCTGTTTAACTTTGTCCTCAGAACTCGAGCTGGCATTGTTCCCGCCAATAGCCACTCTGGTTAAGTGTACTGACTAGCGGGTTGGCTCTTAGCGATAGCGCTCCTTGTTCTACGTTCCTCTTGCAGTCTGCGTTGGGTGCGTGACTGCCTCTCCCTCTTTGTTCCGCATTTCCGTTGTCTCCCGTGTTGGCGAGTTGACGCATCAACTCATGCAGGGAGATCGAGCAGGTTATTCACTAAGCTTGTTTCCTGTTGTCTATGTGTGGCATTGCGCACTACAGTTTCCCCAAGGAGTGATTGGAAAAGCTGCTTTTTCTTTGTTGACATTTACTTTGCATTTCATAAAGTCACGGATTCCACTGACTTCCTAAGTGGCGATTACATTAGGTATATAGGAGAATTACTATGTAAAGGTGCCTTGTTGGTGAAGTAGGTTCTGAGTAAGTCTCAAGAGGATTAGAGCTTCGCTACATTGGCACATGCCCAGTATAATTGTTTTGGGGTATCAAAAACCCCCACGCATGTTTTACAATCCGAAGGTTGACTGGGATTGTATGTTTATATATTTTACGGCAGGGGTTGATCGAGCGTTCCCGGAAGGCAAGCTCTCCCCCCCTGTTACTATCCCTTGGTGTAGAACCGCTGGTATGTGTTTCCTGATATACGGCATACATGATTACAATATTTTAGGGTACTGAATGACATTATATTGAACTGTGTATTCCCTTCTGTAGATCAAAGAGAATTCCTACTTCAAGGGTTCCTGTTCAGGAAATACGCCTCATTTTGTTTATTTACAGGTATTCATAACATAAAAAGGTATAAGTGGGGATTCTTAGAGAAAGTTTAGGGAAACTGTTTTCTCAATGATATGTTTATTTGTTGCAGGTCTCCTTCCCCGCTGTTCCCAACCTTTCCTTCCCCCGCTTGATCACTCCATCAAGTCTGTATATTCACTCAGACCTTGGGGCTATCAGGAGGTGGACCATACATAGCAACGCACGATCCTGAGGATTCAAGGCCCTTGACAATAGCACAACCGCCAAGGGTCCAGGATTCGAGGGGCACCACTTGGAGGGGGTTAGGTGAATGTTCAAGATGGTGGGATTCTGTTATGTCCCTGTGTCTCTATACAGGCAGACATAGAGTTGTGATTTTAATTTCATGCCTGAGGCTTAGCGTTCATACCTCGCAAACGACCTATAGAAACGCCTGGTAGTACTACCTCTGTTTGAGCACAATTTTAGCAGTTTAGGGAAGCATCCTTGGCTATGGAATGAGTTCTATAATCTGAATATACTGCAACTTACCTTACTCTTCTAGTGCAATACATTATTGTTTACATTTTAAATATCTCCCCCATTGTAAATGGGTTTGTTGTGATTTAGTATTATAGTCGGGTCTGGATAGTAGCTACTCTATTGTATATCAGCTGTATAAATATTAGAGTATAGCCATTAAAACGTTTCAGGCGGATTGCACTTTTTATGGTAAATGTATGGGCTTTATTCATCTCAGGTGTTTAAACTCCACATATGAGTGGCTATCCCTTAAATATCCTCTCCGTTATAACAGTGTTCGTTTTTGCATAGTGACAAAACTTATCTCACTCATTTTGAAAGGCAGCTTTATGGCCACCATAACGCTTTACTACTCGTGGGTGGTTGGTGTTACAGTTAATGGGGTCGCGCGTACCACATGACTGCTCATGTGATCAATGCAGTAGCCTGTAAAAGGACAGCAGAACCAGTAAGCCGGGTTTAAGTATCCCGAAACGCTGACACTTTTCCTTGAGGTCACCATGCGGGTAAGTGTTGTGAATGTTTATTGCGAGTGCATATAATGATACGATACAGCGTTTTAAACTCAGAGAGGTTTTGAATACCGACAGGATCTGGTTTTGACTTTCATGCTTAAACAGCATATAGATAGTCAATCACGTGGGTTGTAAGTATGAGTGGGTGCCCTTGAACCTGGGTAGCTTTTGCACTGCTTTATTCGGTGGGAGCAAGACGGTGAGCCATCGATGCATATTATTCTTAACATGGATTCGGCATACTTTTACGAGCTGTTTTCGAGGCGTAAGCTACCGCATGTACTCCGCCGGATTTGTACGTATTCACGGCGTGTTTACTATCTTGTAGCAAAAATTATTGTTTTGCTTCACATGTTACTCATTGTATATAGAAGGTTTTATTTGATCACGAGCAATGGGTTTGAAGTTTCTCTCCCCTGTTGATGATATATATTGATTTAGAGTGTATAATTAATTTTCGTTTTAACCTCATTAAGCATTCAGATAAATGTGCATAGTTGCTGGAGTGTGGTTACTAGTTTGTTCTATTACTTCTTCTACAGGCTGGGTAAATAATATTTTGTGAGGTGTACTGAACAGTGGCGGTCGACACAGATAGAAACCGGCGGGTGGGTGGAGGGTGCAGAGGGGGTGGACTGGGTTTGGGGGGAGTGTGCGTGGGGGTTTAATAATAAAGTTTAAAAAATAACACTTACCTGGTGCTGCTGGCCGCCTCACGCTCCTCTGCTGCCAGTTCCAGGTCCCAGCAGTCCCTGGGACAGCATCACAGACTCAAGCATGAGAGCAGCGTGAGGATCGGCCTGAGCGAGCTGGATCAACGCTCGCTCAGGCACAGGGAGTCTGTGCTGTTTCTCCAACCCAGCTGTGCAAAAAGTGAGCATGTCAGTTTGGTTGGCCTAAGATGGCCAGCCAAACTGACATGGAATCAAGAAACAGGAGAAAACCCGTTAACCCAGTCCCGTACCTGCAAACGTGCATGGTATTGCCACAGGGAATTCCTCCTCCTACTCCCAAACGTGTCAATTCACGCATCCCATTTGTCGCCACCTATAGTCCTTCAAATAGCCAAGTCAGTAATATATTCAAAAGAATTGGAACATAATCCGCACGCAGACTACTTTCCAGGAACCCCTACTCTTCTCTTACAAAAGGGGCAGCAATTTATCAGACCAACTAGTACATGCCATCACTTGGCCTGACAACAATAGACACACCACATCCATCACGCCCCTATAGGGCTTACCACCCATTTTGGGCACTACAAATGCCAAACCTGCTCCGTATGTGCCTTCACCACTAACACGAAATAATTTGTTATCAAAGACCGGACCAACCAACTCAAACAATTTTCCAATTGCCGACCCTCAAATGTTATCTACGCCATCCGATGCCCGTGCAATCTGCTGTACATTGGTCAAACAACCCAAATGATCAAACAACGCATCACACAACACAAGAATCGCATCAAATGTAAAATTGAGACAGCCCCCTTAGTCTCACATTACAGGGACAAAAACCACTCAGAAACCGACATGGTCTGGCAAGTAATTGACAATGAACAATGTGGACGTACCCAGTACCTGAATAAATAACACTGGGGGCTCACAGTGCAGGAGAACCGTCAGGTTCTTTTAAATGACTCCTCACACACCAACCTAGTTGGTGTCATGCTTCATCATCGGGTCCCAACCAGGCGGCCGAATGCCGCCCGGTTGTGCTACAACGCTCTGATTACAGCGGAGCTGGTGTGGTGTGAAAGTGTGATGAAGTGTGGTGCTAATTTAAGAATACCTCCGGGAATCCGTGCCTAGATATTAAAAAAATTGTTTAATTGTGGCCGTCCGGGGTATGAATAAAAACGGAGGGTAGACAACCATAAGAGTGTAATTGATCTCTGTTGTCAAAAAGAGATGGTCTACATGTTTCAGCCCCAGAAATAGATGTAGGGGGGGCTTTCTTCAGGACCAGAGGTGAAGGCAGTGAATAAAAAGTGAGTGGCAAAAATCAGGCCACGTGTCAACAAATGATCACAGCCCACGCGCTAAGGTGGGGAGGAATGAAACGATGGTCGCAAATTGCGGCTAAAATGTAGAAACACTCGGTTTCAGTGGTGGCAGCTGCTCGGGCCCGGGAGGGGGACCGGTAGTCCCAACACTAGTGGGAGGCGGTGTGCCCTCGGTACACCTAAGTTAGGCTCCGTGGGTCCCGGCTGCTCCAAGTAATTGACCAACCGGTACTGCCCCTCCGTGGCAGTAACCTACAATTGCTTTTGAACAAGGGTGAATGCCTATGGATCGCACACTGTGACTCTGTCAAGCAGGGGCTCAACACCCTAGACGAATGGAACACGACCATTGACACACATTGACAGACCCTTAGGCCCTGATCCCCTACTGTTCTAGCACTACCCATCTGGGTATCAATTTTGTTCCCTCTCTGACATGATTGTTACTACTGTAAATATTTGTAAATATATGTATATGTGTACCTGTCTTTTCTTTGTTCCAGGTGAAACTCACCTACAAGAAGATTCATCTACTCTTGTTCCAATTTATACTGCTGTAATTCAATCAATGCCAATCTACATGTTTTAATTCATATCCTTAATGAGTTTGTCATTCAGCTCCCGACATCATCTAATCTAGAGCCCATGTAACTCGTCTCATGCATTCTTTACTTGTCAGCAACAACAGACTTGTTCAATTGATATCAACTGTTCTGCCAACCCTAGTCAAATGCTTATGTTTATTCTCATTCATGTACAGATAAATACTATACTGCGTTGATTTAATTTCACTGTACGACTACTCATCTCCTTTTGAGGTCAGGCATTTTTTCTGTTTAATATGTAGTAATATGTATTAGTTGTCACTTGCTATTTTGGGGTATTTTTCCTTTACCACTTTCCCCTACTCTCATCTCGTACTTTTGACGCTATCCTCCATCTTGAGTGAGTTTCTCCTGGCTCCCTTCTCTCTCCCGTTCACCCCCCCCCGGGGTGCCGACCAATCCTGCTACTTTCCTGGCCCAACTCTCCGCACCACGTGACCCCGCCCATATCCCTAGTTGAAACGTCCTCTACACGCCGGTTCCTTCGGACGCACCATGATCTTGGGCTCTGACACGGGCACGCTTAATTCACCTGCGCCTCCCAGACCCTTGCTGGGATCTTGGATTACACATACACCGGAGGACTGCCCCAATCGAAGCAGCCTCCCGTACACTGCTATCTTCACACGCCCTCAGGTATATTTAACATTTCTTCTTACTACTCTCACGTAGCCATGCCTGGCTGCCCCGTTTCTCATTCTTATCCCTCACTTTGCAGTCGAGGTCCGATGATGCCCGACTCCTTCCGAATAACAGACCGCCCATTCTGATGTGATTCATCCTCCTTGGGAAAGCAGTGGAACACGTGTCCCTCTTCCTGTATTTTTCGTCTCCCATGACAGACATCATCCTTTGCAGGTAACCTCACTCCCTACCTCCCTCCGCTTCTCTACTATGGCCCGAGCTGTTCCTCACGTTTTCTCCTCTTCCTCCCGCACAGAGCCAGCTTGGATCCCCTGGAATTCTCTTCCCTTCCTGCTGGACCCTCCACTACCGTCTCAGGTAGACCTCTCTGGCAATTTCTTGGGCCTTATTATTTCCCCCCCCCTTTTTTCTACCTCTGTACAGCACTCATCTGATTCACGTAACCCAGTCCTGATGATGACCTGAAACTGTACAGGTCGAAACGCCGTCGACCCTTCAGCATAATCTCAGGTGCTACTGTGGTCTTTCCAAGCAGTTGCCAACTGCTTTGTAAATAATTTCCATTGTATTTTTGACCTCCAATTCTACTGTAATTTTTTGCGCCGTCCATGCTGTTTTTTCCACATTGTGTCACTGCGCCGTTCACCTTCACGAGCACATATGTGCACGCCCACCATTGGGTTACCTATGCATACACTGTAATGTAGTGCTGATATAACTACTTGCAAAAAGAATTTACCATTTCTTTACAATTCCTTGTGGTCTCCCTTTTTACCGTTTCTCTCTTATCAATGTGTTTCTTTCCAATGCATTTGCCTTCTAAATGATCACCGGTTGAGACATTGTTTATTGTTTATACGCGACAACCCGGGTCTCGACTGGGTTAACGGGTTTTCTCCTGTTTCTTGATTCCACGATATTGAGCAACTGCTGGGTTGCGAGAGTACTCTTGTATACTCACGTCATCTTTGTGACGCATCATGTGTAACTAATCTACACATTATGACCGCCAGGGAGACACCCAACTATTCAGATGACTACAATCAACATATTCCCAGTGGCCCTTCTCTCCTCTCTCATTCTTCCACCCCTCTACCTTCAGCTCCCAACACTTCTAGGGTCCTACTAGATAAACTTGAGAAATTGAAGAAAAAAAAAATCCGCACTGACCTCCAAGCACCCGCATGATAACGGAATACTTGAAGTCCGACGTAATCCTTCTAGGACTACAGGTCCGTAATATCCCAGCAATATTCACACAATACCCCAAGTTCCGGACTGGCTTTAGCCATCTGGCCACCACCTGTTCCAGACATTGGATGGTTCTAGGTATTGATACAGCCATCGAACACAGCCGTAAAGAACTAGAAGAAATATCCGAAATCGAAAAACTCATTCTGGCTGATTCCACCATTACTGACGCCAGAAATTTACTTGACAAAATCAATAGTACTATTGCCAAATTTACTACTTTCGAGCAGAACAAAAAAATAAACAAAATACAAAAGGACATCAAAAATTACAATCAGGACACAACATACCCTTACTTACGCGACACCTTCTACAACACCCCCTACCAGCCCCCTAGAAATAAGAACTGGGGAAGATACAGGAACAATAAGGCCATCACTTTCTCAGACTCTTCCAACACCTCTGTTGAGGACTCAGACCCTGGGGAAGGCTCTAGCACAGAACGCAACCAGAATAGACACCACCCACCTCCACTCCTACCCACTGGTTTTTCAGGAGTAAACCGCGGACACGGCAGGGGGCAAATGAGACCCAATTACCAGTAGCAGTACGCGGGAGAATGCCAGACACGCCGCAAATTTTACCAATGGGGGCCCCAGCAATAAACACACAAATAAGTGAGGTTGCCACCTCAAGCATTGTTCCTGACCCAGTCAACCCACCCAATACCTCCTGCATTCTCATATTCAATTTATCTAAACACATTCTCTCCTCGGATGAAGTCTCACTCCTCAGCAAAGGTCTGTCCTTCGTCCCTGCAGACCACAGCAATTTTTTCAAACTCCAGGAGGACCTCCTACGGTTCTTCCGCCGCATTAGGCTCAAACAATTTTTTTCAGACAAGCCACAAAGAGATAGCTCCAAAGATCACCAATTCCACCCTGCCTCTACCTTTCTCCCTTCGGCAGCCACCATGCCTCCTGAGATAATTACCTTTGAGTGATTGGTACTCCATGAAATTAAGGACATACAACAACATTCTGAATTTGTACCATACAATCTCCCATTGAGCGAGAAAATAGCCCTTAATAATCTGCGTGACAACCAACACATAATTATAAAACCAGCAGATAAGGGCGGTGGAATAGTTGTCATGGATATTGATAAATATGACGCTGAAATCACGAGACAACTTGCCAATGTTACTCACTACCGTACCCTTCCATCCGATCCACTACCCAACAACCGCAAACAAATACAGGAAGTCACCAACCAGGCTTTACTCTCAGACATCATTTCGAAAAAGGAACACACTTTTCTCAACAACCCCCATCCCAGGACGCCACTAATCTACGTCTTGCCTAAAATCCACAAAAACACCACCGATCCTCCTGGCCGCCCCATAGTATCCGGGTGTGGGCCCATTTTGGAGCCCCTTGGCAAATACATTGATGCCATCCTCAAAGAATTAGTTCCCCTCACTGATACTTTTATCCGAGACAGCACACACCTGATCAATATAATTGAGGACAGACCTTTCAGTGCCCAAACTGACCTCATGGTCGGCTTGGACAGCGAATATTTGTACACAAATATTCCCCACAACTAAGGCCTAGCAGTCATTGAGCACCTCTTAGACAACCGTCCCAGACCCACTCTAATCCCCTCGGAATTTTTTATGGACCTCCTCCACATTGCCCTAAGTAACACTACTTCCTGTACAAAGACACATTTTATCTACAGGTCAAGGGAGTCTCGATGGGAGCATGCTTCGCTCCCAACTTTGCTATCCTCTACGTCCATAATCTAGAAACCACACACATCCTATCCCCCACAAACCCTTTCTCAACCATTTAGGCCTATGGCGGAGATACATAGACGACATTCTCCTACTCTGGCATGACACCACCGACAACCTGTTGTCCTTCATCACTTGGCTTAACAATTGGGAACCTCACCTCAAATTCACATCGGAATCCAGGTCTAATGACCTTCCTTTCTTGGACCTCACCCTCCACACTGAGGATGGCTCCATCGGAACATCCCTATTTCGCCATTCCACTGAGCGAAATACTCCTACTTTACTCTAGCTACCACCCCCGTGGCCTTCGTGAACAATTTGAATTTGCATGAACAGCGCATCATCCAAGAACTGGCACGGGATCAGTCATTAACCTTTCAATTGGCTGACAAAGGTGGAGCACTGGTGGCCATGGACACCACGTTTTACACAACCAAAGTCCAAGAACATGTGAATAACCAGAATACATATCTCAAATTATCTCAAGATCCAATCAACGAAATTAAGAAGACTCTACACAACATTTTGGAGAAGGCTCTGGAAATGAAATGGATTACCAACAACACATACAGATTCTTAACAACCAAGCATCCCAGATGCCCGAGTCTTTACATGCTACCAAAAGTGCACAAGGATGTGGTCAATCCTCCCTTTAGACCCATAGTCACTGGTTGCGGGTCAGTTTTTGAACCATTGGGCAGATATGTCGATCATTTTTTGCAACCTTTTGTGCAACAGTGGAAGACATATATCAAGGATACAACGCACTTCTTACAACTACTGTAACAACTAGAAGGTCAAGATATTTCCTCACTGTCAGTGAAACTGCTCTCCCACCCTCGCAGCTCCACCATTAAGTGAGGCCCTCTGTGAGCCCCTGCACCCCTGTAGTGGTGGTGTTCGTGGCCCTCCATTGTCTGCTTTCAGCCCCCTTCATCCTCTCCTTCTGCTCCGTGTCACCCTCTAGCTTCTTCACCCTTCAGGCTTTTCTTCACTTTTTCTCTGCTTTCTGCTCCGTTTCACCCTTTATTCTTTTTGCTTTCCTTCACTTTTCTCTGCTTTCTGCTCCGTTTCACCCTTTATTCTTTTTGCACTTTTTCTCTTTATTTCACTTTTCCTCGCTCTTTTGGCCTCCTTTCCCCCGTTTTTCCCGCCACTGCTGCCCCCGCGGCCCCTCCCCCCAGCGCGACCAGCCCGTTCCAGTTCCCCTCCCCGCTCCCCCTTCCCAGCTGTCCAGCCCTCCCCGACCCCTACTTAATGGCGGCCACTGCGGGGACAGGCGAGCAAGACCACTGACTCACTGTCAGTGAAACTACTCTCCCACCCTCGCAGCTCCACCATTAAGTGAGGCCCTATGTGAGCCCCTGCAGTCCCGTAGTGCTGGTGTTCGAGGCCCTCCGTTGCGTGCTTTCTGCCCCCTTCATCCTCTCCTTCTGCTCCGTGTCACCCTCTAGCTTCTTCACCCTTCAGGCTTTTCTTCACTTTTTCTCTGCTTTCTGCTCCGTTTCACCCTTTATTCTTTTTGCTTTTCTTCACTTTTCTCTGCTTTCTGCTCCGTTTCACCCTTCATTCTTTTTGCTTTTCTTCACTTTTCTCTGCTTTCTGCTCCGTTTCACCCTTTATTCTTTTTGCACTTTGTCTCTTTATTTCACTTTTCCTCGCTCTTTTGGTCTCCTTTACCCTGTTTTTCCCGCCGCTGCTGCCCCCGTGGCCCCTCCCCCCCCCAGCGCGACCAGCCCGTTCCAGTTACCCTCCCCGCTCCCGCCTCCCAGCTGTCCCCCGACCCCTACTTAATGGCAGCCGCGCGCAGCGGGTGCGCCAAAGGCAAGCCCATCTGCGCCCATCTGCGATCCGACCGCGACCAGCGCCAGGAACCCTGGATCTCTGAACCGCCAACGCTACGACCCAGCGGCACTCCACGCACTCAACCCAGGCCGCAACAACAACTGCAAGCTAGCATCACCAGCCGACACCCACGGACCCTATAGCTGTCACTGCTGCCGGCACACCTACAGCACCGCCAGGAACACTGACCCAGCACAACCCGCCCGCAAGAACACACCCGAACTGAAGACCCTGCAATGCATCCTCCTCAACGTCGAATCACTCCACAAACACGCCACCGAAATCTGGGACCTCCTCGACAGCACAACCCCGGACGTAGCTTTCTTCACTGAAACCTGGACCAACACCACCTCAGGACCGGACATCGCCATCGCCATTCCCCAAGGATACAAGATCTCCAGGAAGAATTGCCCAACCCGCCCGGGAGGGGGAATCGCCATCGTCCACAAATCCACCCTCCGCCTGAGCACGCCCCCCGACGAGCCCACAGACCTGATGGAACACCTTCACTTCAAGATACTGGCCAGCCCTACCACCACCCTCCGGGGAACCCTCATCTACCGACCCCGTGGACCATTTGCCAACTCCATCACAGACATCATCTCCCCGCATGCCATCGCATCCACCAACTACACCCTGCTGGGAGACCTCAACTTCCACCTCGACAACCAACTGGAACCCAACACCACATCCCTCCTTGACAACCTCCACAACATTGGACTCCGCCAGATCGTGACCGAACCCACGCACACAGCAGGACACACCCTCGATCCCCTCTTCACAACAGGAAACTCCATCACTTTCAGCCACACCACCGAACTCCCATGGACAGACCACTGATGCGTCCACTTCACCTTCAGAACACCCACCATCCACAGGCACCAGCACCTGCTCCCACGAAGAAACTGGACCAGAATCACTGACGACCAGCTCACCTCCTCACTCAGCAGCTCCACCCCAACCATCGCGGAAGACGACGACCCCAACACCGCAGCCCAAACCCTGCACAGATGGATCTCCGACAGCGCCAACACCATAGCCCCCCTCAAGAAAAACAACAACACTCACGCCAAGAAAGCCAGACGGTTTACCACCGAACTTCGAGAGTCCAGACGCACGTGCTGCCGCCTCAAAAAGGCCTGGAGGAACTCCAAATCCACAGAGGCCCACAACGACTTCAGAGCCGCCACCAACGCCGACCACCAACTCATCAGAAAAACGAGGAAAAAAACGATTGAAGACAGAATCTCCACACACGCGCACAACAGCAAAGAACTCTTCAGCATCATCAAGGAGTTCGCCCAACCCACCAGCGAGTCCACTGACATCCCTCCCTCACAAGACCTCTGCAAAAAGCTCAGCACCTTCTTCCACCACAAAATCAAGAGCATCTACGACAACTTCGAAGACAACCAACACACAGAACCCCCACCAACCACCCACGACACCCTGAAGCCAACGATTGACAACTGGACAGCCCTCACCACCGAAGATACACTGAAGACAATGAAGGCAATCCACTCCGGGGCCCCCACGGACCCCTGCCCCCACCACATCTTCAACAGAGCCGCCGACACCATCGCACCCATGCTCCGCCACACCATCAACCGCTCCCTGACAAACGCCTCGTTCCCCGACGACTGGAAACACGCCGAGATCAACCCCCTCCTGAAGAAGCCCTCGGCGGACCCCACCGACCTCAAGAACTACAGACCCATCTCCCTGCTCCCGTTCCCAGCAAAAGTCATTGAGAAAGCCATCAACAGCCAACTCGCCACCTTCATCGAAGAGCACAACATCCTCGACTCCTCCCAATCCGGCTTCAGAAAAAACCACAGCACAGAAACCGCCCTCCTCGCCGCAACAGACGACATCCGCTCCCTACTGGACAGAGGAGAAACAGTAGCCCTCATCCTCCTCGACCTCTCAGTGGCGTTCGACACAGTCTCTCACCGCACCCTAATACACAGACTCCACGACGCAGGAATCCGGGACAAGGCCCTCGACTGGATCCACTCCTTCCTCTCCGGCAGAACGCAGCGGGTCAGACTCCCCCCTTTCCTCTCGGACCCTACACCAACCACCTGCGGAGTCCCCCAGGGGTCCTCCCTCAGCCCCACACTCTTCAACGTCTACATTGCTCCGCTCGCCCCCATCGTCAGAACCTACGGACTCAACATTGTGTCATACGCAGACGACACCCAACTCATCCTCTTCTTATCCAACGAACCCAACACCGCCAGACACAACTTTCAAGAAGGCATGGA
Organism: Calotriton arnoldi; assembly: GCA_963921515.1. Lineage (NCBI taxonomy): Eukaryota > Metazoa > Chordata > Amphibia > Caudata > Salamandridae > Calotriton > Calotriton arnoldi. Next base: position 211,779 of record CAWUFW010017566.1, read on the forward strand.
AGCCGTCGCCAAATGGATGAAGAGCAGCTGCCTACAACTAAACACCGACAAAACAGAAGTACTCATCATGGGCCCAAACCCCGACGCCTGGAACGACACCTGGTGGCCCCCCGCCCTTGGAAGCCCACCCACCCCCACGGACCATGCACGGAACCTTGGAATCATCCTGGACTCCGAGCTCAAAATGGACCGCTAGATCAACTCCGTCGCATCCTCCTGCTTCCACACCCTCCGCCTCCTACGTAAGACCTTCAAATGGACCCCCCTCGAGCACAGAAAGACCGTCACTCACGCCCTCATCACCAGCAGACCTGACTACGGCAACGCACTCTACGCCGGAATAAACAAAAACCTCACCCGCAAGCTACAAAACATCCAGAACGCCGCCGCAAGACTGGTCCTCAACCTGCCAAGACACTGCCACATCTCCCAGCACCTGCGCACACTCCACTGGCTCCCCCTCGAGGCTAGAATCAGCTTCAAGATTCTCACCCATGCACACAAGGCCCTCCACGACACCGGACCAGCATACCTGAACAGCCGACTCAAATTCCACGCACCCCAAAGGACCCTACGATCAGCCCAGCTCTCCTACGCCGTGGTCCCCCGCAACAGAAAGACCAGATCGGGAGGCCGCTCCTTCTCCTTCCTCGTGGCCAGAGCCTGGAGCGCCCTTCCACTCCACCTCAGACAGACAACATCGCTCTCCATCTTCGCGAGAAACCTCAAGACCTGGCTTTTCGACAGACCCCCTCCTTGATGGGCTGGAACCTGCACCCCCCCCCCCAGCGCCTTGAGACCCTTACGGGTGAGTAGTCGCGCTTAACAAACACCTGATTGATTGATTGATCTTGGATTTTGTGTACAATTGACGTAACATCATTATACACATCTATACCACTGGATGAAGGGATCGACGCATGTGAATGGGCATTACTACACCAAACTTCTGTGGCAGCCAACAGAGTGTTCGTCCTTGAGTTATTACAATTCTGTTTACAGCATGCATATTTCAAATGGAATGAGGAATTTTTTCTACAAATCAGCGGTACATCGATGGGCTTTGCCGGAGCCCCAGCATACGCGAACACCTATATGTTTAAGTTTGAGGAAGACCACATTTTGTCAGATCCAGGCTGGCAAGAAAATTTGATATTTTACAAACGATTAATCTATGATATTTTTTTATTTGGAACACCACAGAAGACGAATTAACCAAAAAAATAAGCCAATTGAATCAAAAGAATTCTCGTATACAATTCACTCAACAGATCAATGATAACCAAATTGCGTTTTTGGATGTACTCATCATCAAAACACAAGGAAAGCTAGCTACCACTGTTTTTCACAAAAAAACTGATCGAAACAACTTCTTGTTGTACACCAGTTTTCATCCCCCCGCTCTTCTTCAGAATTTGCCTTATTCTCAAATGTTACGAATCAAGAGAATTTCATCTACACCAGAAGCATTAATGACGGAAATGGTCCAACAAAGGGATAAATTTCAAGCAACAGGATACCCCACAACAGTAATTTCGACAGCCGAAAAAAGAGTGGAGAAAGTACTTAGAAGAGATCAACTACAAATTAAAGTGAAAAAAGATCAAGACAGGATGGTCTTTGTCTCCAAATTTTCGACTAGGTCTCATCACATCAAAAAGATACTCAATCGCCGCTGGGAATTACTCCAAAGCGAACCAGAATTTAAAGGCTTGTTCACCAAAAAACCCTCATACGCTTATACCAGGAGCAGGAATATCAAGGAACTGTTAACCAAGAAAGTACCCAACACAAGCGTCACAGAAGCAGGAATGAAAAAATGCCACAATTGTGTCCATTGCAATAACATTATAATGGGCAAAACTATCACACACCCTCAAACAGGAAAGACCATCAAATTACGCGACATCACAGACTGTAACTCTATGTTCATAATTTATTGCATTAAATGCCCCTGCGTAAAAATGTACGTAGGGAAAACTGAAATAAAAATAAAAATCAGAATCACCAAGCATAAGAGCCTCATTCGTAATAAAAATTCGAGTTCAAGTCTGGCCATGCATTGGATGGAGTCAAATCATACCATACCACAATTGCGATTTTTAATACTTGAAAAAATAACCCAAATTCCAGATAGGGACAATGCTAAGTGGTTATCGCAAAGAGAAATTTGGTGGATAAAACATCTCAACACTATAATGCCCGCAGGATTAAATGACAAATTAGACATGAGCTGCTATCTTTAATTCCACACTGTCCGATTACACTATCATTTTGACTATTTACAATGCGCCAGTTCACAGAGATTCATTTTACACATTGATTATAGGAATTATTGCTTATGTGTTCAGTTAGATGTCAGTGTTGAGTTGAGTTTATTGTACAGTTAATTAAAACCTTTACAATCGTGCATTTCATTTTTGACATTTGTTGCAACGTAAAATAGATCGTTGTTAAAACACAATAAAATTTAGATAAAATATGACCCAAGAATAGATTTGAACAGCAGAAAACAGAGTACCAGGCAGGCTAGGCATGTAGAAAGAAGTGCAAAATGCAAAGGCAACAGTTGTTACATCTACAGGATTCTAATAAAGGTCATAAGTGTTCTGCTTATCTTATGACAAAAAGAGATACTAAATACAGAACGTCTGTTTGCGGAGGTTTTACTATGTAGTAAAACGATACATTCATAGGGCCGTGGGGTGCTTGGGGGAGCTAAGTTATGGGCAGCTATAGCTATACTCTTGCTGTAGAGTAAAACAGTGCATACATTAAAAAGCAACGTAAGGTGCCTGGCTGCATTGGTCTAATACCTAGCAACAAGTTTAAGTGGAGTGGCGGAGCTGGAGAGGATGCCTCATGTGGATAAAAGGTGCAAAGTGAAAAAGCAGCGGGTGTTACATCAGCAAGATATTAATGAGAGGCGTGGGTGTTCAGCCTAACTTGCAACAGAGTAAAGTGCTAAGTGCAAAAAGTACTGTTTTGCAAAGATCTTACTGTAGGGTAAAAAACAATGCATTCATTAGAGATCATTGGAAACTGAGTGCAAAACTATATACAGCATAAAAGGGAATTAGAAAGGGCAGTCAGCCTAGTGCAAGTCCTTATAAAAGTGCATGGTGTACCAATCTTTAACATTACTAAAGTTCCCATTTAAGGCAGCAGCACAGGTAGTGTCTTATGAGGATTGGATCAAAGTACCATGGTCCGTTCAGCTGTGATGCAGTCTGCAAGCTGGGTGGCCTTCCTTTTTATGGTCATTTCAGCGGCGGATAGGTATTTTACCAGGCGACAGCTTAGTTGGACATCCTCTCCAGAAAAGCATGCTAACACTGCTTGTCTGCATGTCTGAATGTGTTTCTTGTTGAAGAGAGGTGGTGGTTGGGATCTTCTTTGTTAGGTGGTCTCCTGTGCCCAATTTTACTTGCACCCAGGTGTTGCTGTGCAAGAGGACTAGCTGTTTTAGAAGTGGCGGTGAAATATTCAGCCTTTTTAGTTTTTGCCACAGTAAGCTCCTATTTATGTGGTCGAGCGCTGAACTATAGTCGATGTAGCACAAGTACAAGGGCTGTTTTATGACAAGTGCAGCGTCTATCAATAGTGAAAGGGTCAGGATGTTGGTGGTAGTGCCCATGTTCTTGCAAAAGCCTGTTTGGTTTAACGGGATTGCTGAAATTTCCGCGGCCCAGGATGTTAATTCTTGTAGGAGCAATCATGCGTAATATTTGGCTTCATTATCAAGTAAAGCTACCAACCGGTAGTTTTTTGGGTTGTTCCTATTGCCTTTTTTATAAATGGGGGAGATGATCGAGCCCCTCTATGAAGATGGTGTCATCGATGTATGCAGGATTGATTCAAAGGTCGGTTTTAATACGGATGCCCAGTATTCCGGGTCTTGATTGAATAGTATGGGCAGATCCCGCTTGGTCCTGGAGCTCCTCGCGCCTACCTTTTGATATTCTTTTGCAAATTTGTTTAATCGTAATTATAAGAGGCTGTTCTAAAGTTATATTAGAAGACAATTAAGATGTTGATGCTTCACTTTCGGACGAAAGGCTGTCAATATGAAATTGAGTTTCTTGATCTTTGTTGAAGTGAGTTTGTAGAAAGGTTGTCCAGGCCTCTTCTGTTACGTGTGAGTTAATGCCTAGGTTAACGGGTTGGCGAGAGTATTGATTTTTTGCCAAAATTGCGCACTGTTATTGTTTTTAATATCATGCAAGAGTTTAGCACAAAGTGCTTCCTCAGCATCTTTTTTGAGGCGCCAGATTAATTTCCTGCGCTTGACTTTCAATTGCCTCAGTTCTTGTAAGGTCGTGGAATCAGAGTCGCCTTTCTTCAATCTCCGAAGTGCACGGATTATCAGCATTTTGAGCTTTTTCAGTTGCGCATTATTTCCAGTATGGGAATAGGGATGTTTGGGTCGAGCGAGTCCTGAACTCTTGCTTAGGTGGATTCCCTTTTTTACACCATATTTATTTCCTAGGTTTCTTGTGAACATCTCCCAACTTCTCAGACTGTCAGAGTCTGCGGTTTGTGCTTCTTCCACAAGTTGTTTTGCAAGGATGAGGAAGCCTTCCAGGACATCCATTTTGCATTTTATTCTCTTTTCATTAGATGTGAATTCCGAATCATGAATATTTGCTGACAGAGTTTGTGGTGTGAAGAATGAACCTATTGTAATTTCCTGTGGTAAATGGTCGCTGTATTCAGAGGTTCCAATATGATAGTCCATTACTTTTGGGAACATACAGCGAGAGACAAATGTGTAGTCTATTGTGGTGCTTGCTACTGTGTTGTGAAATGTTGCTGTCTGTGGACGGTCTCCTGGAAATCTTCCGTTTAGTGCCCGGAAGCCCAGCTGCTCCAGGATCGCTAAAAGCCTCTGTGCTGTTTTCGTGTGTCTCCCACCTGAATTATTGTCTTGTATTACTGCGGCCCATACGAAAGGATCCTCCTCCATATCAATATCTTCAGGTGTGCTCCTGAACATGTTTGCATTGAAGTCCCCAGTGATGATCAGGCTGTTGGTCTGCTCTTCCATTAAAATTTTCTCTAACTCCTCCTTCAACTGCAGGATGCCTTTAGTTCTATCGCGAGGGTGTAGATAGAGATTTATGAGAATTACCTGCTCATTTTTGACCTCCCCCTGTAAGGTTAATCTAAGCGCTTGCATAGCGTTTGGAGGTGCTAAGCTGTGCGTCATTGTCTCCATAGCATAAATGCTCTTTATAGAGCTATATGTAACAAGGCCTCCCTTGCTGTGTCCGAATTTAGCACTCTTTATGGCAGGTAGGGAGAGCAGGTTGAATCCATTTAATGGTGGTGGCGATTCACACCAAGTTTCCTGGAATGAGATTATGTCAAAGCCTTGTAGGTAGAGTTGCAGTTCCAGATCCAGGGTCTTGTCTCCCATCCCGTTGATGTTCCACGAGCAAAGTTTAAGGGAGTTTTTGGTGTCGGTGTTGAGTACAGGGAGCTTGGTATGTCACAGATTTTGGTTTTTGGTGTTTATGGTCCTGGATAGCCAGCTCCACTCTTGTGGGAGTGTACTTTTTGTTACATTGGACCTATAGGTCCGCTGATCTCTAATTTCATTGCCCTCTGAACTTTTGCTGCGGGCTCCGCGTAGCACTGAGTATGAATGTGTGCTCAATTGGGTCCCCCCGGGCTCTTTTTGATTTTCTGAAGAAGTGATTAGGGGTTCCGGGTATCTTGGTTTGGTGAAAGGCCGTAGCTTAATGCCCCAGGTATTACATTTGGTATGTTCTTTTAAAACTTTGTCTGCTAGCCCAGGTGTGGCCCAGACTGTTTTAGTCGCTTCCACGCCCGGTTGTTCTGGAGACTCCACAAATTCTATTGACTCTAGGTCATTAGATCTTATGTTCTTCAGGCTACTGATGGAGTTTATTAGACGTAGGATGTTTCCTCTATTTAGTATGTCGATCCGTCCCTTTGACTTGTACTCGGGATGGAACATGATTATTGTGGAGTTCAGATATGCTTTTTGGTCTGTGGGCGGTTCCTGTTTTGCTATTAATGTATCCGCTGATTCAGGGGATTCGCTTGATGTAGTTGTTTCCACACCGTCCGTGTGACTTCCACGTGTCGGTGCTACCTCGGGCGGAGGCCAGTTGTAAATGAGCCCTCTTGTGTGCATCCTCTGTTTTTGCAAGTTTCGCTCTTTGGGGCTTCTCCACCGCTTATGATTATTTTGGGGAGTTGCTTCCTTTGCTTCTACCCCCTCTTCCTGGGTCAAGCATTCTGATGGCTCCAGGTGACACTCTGTCTCATCGCCCGCCTGGGTTGAAGTGTCTGGGGGATCTTCCTTGAGGTCTTTCCCCCGACCATGGCTCTTGCCCCTGCAAGGTGATGTTATTTGAATTAGCTTTTGGTTTCGCCCCTTTCTCTTCAGCTTCCTTCGCTGTTTGGATGTGAGCGAGCTGGTTGGTGAGAGAATCGTTCCGAGGAGTCTGCTGTTGTGTGCCGTATTGCACCTTAAGGGCATTGGCAAAGATATCAGTGATCCTTGCCTTGTTTGATTTTTTTCCTCTGATCTTGTCGGGACCGAGCCCTCATCGGGCAAGCTAGTCTCCGGTTTCTGGCCCATGGTGCCCTGGGACAGGTCCTCGGTTGTCAGATATGTTGGTTGTTGCTCGGTCTTTCTCGTTGTGACTAGTTCTTTTGATGGTAATTTCCATGTTACAGCGTCTCTTATGTCAGATAGGAGGTTGTCCATTACCGTTGGGAGGGTTGCCAGCTTGTCTACAATAGTTACACAGGTGCAGCTAGCCTGTACTATTTGTGTCTCCGCTTTTGCTCTTCTGATCATATTATTGAGGTCTGCCAGTTTGTTGTCGATGTTTGCGACAAAGATCAAGAGGGAGTTGAGAACTGACAGTTGGATGTCCATCTTGTCGGACTGATATTGCATGGCGTTTACCGACATTTGCATTGTGTGTAACAATGCAGTCCAAATATCTTCTTTTTCCTGCAATTTGGCGTGTTTTATGTTAATCCTTGGCGAGCTGTTTCTTCGTTGGGGTTCAGCTTGGGGCGCGAGAGAGTATGAGGCAACCAGTTCCTCCCATTCCTCTGGTGTGAGGTAGGATGATTCAGGTTCCATTTCCTGCGTTGTTGAGGTGTGTTGCCCTTGTATTTTGTTTTTTAGTTCATCTTGCGCAGTGCCTGCAGGCAGTTGGCCATGACGGCCGTGCAGCTGTTCCTGAGTTGGTTGGGCCTGCCTTTCCAGTGGTATCTGAGGAGTGGGCTGAGTTTCTCCCGCCGCCGTTTTGATTGTCATGTGTATGGGGTCGTTGTTCCCCGTCGTTTCCACCGTGGGCTCAAGCCCTGGAGGGAGTAAGGGGCTGATTTGCTTTGCCTTGTTAAGGTCTTTTCTTTGATTTTCCATTGCCGTTACCTTTTCCTTTTGTTGTTGGTGGAATTCGAGGGTACCTGGTTCTTCCCTTAACCCCTTCCGTAGCTTCCGTCGGCCAACGGCCGCCGCGAGCACTACTTCGCTAGTGCTGCGCACGTCCGTTGGCCGACGCGGCCCCGCCCACTCTTTTAAACTGCCGCACCGCGGCGGAATTCGCGCCGCGGTTAAGCGGTTAAGATGGTGTTTTTATTGATGTTATTATTGACAGGGTTTCCATGTTCTTTGTGTTCTTGGTGATTCAGCTCCACTTTTCCCGGGTTGTGTGGTGCCCAATTGGCCGGGATTCCTTCCTTGTTGTCGCTGAGGGGAGTGTGGTTGTTGATGTTTTTATTCCCTTCCTCTTCCATGGCCTCTGTGTGACTGTTGGTCTGAACTTGGCCATCTTTCTCCCTCCCGTTAATTTTGTTGATGTTTTTATTAATGTTTTTTTGCAGTGTCAGCTCCGATTGATCCTGTTTAACGTTGCTTGTTTGTTCATGTTCCTTATTCCCCTGTTCCTTGTTCCCTTTGAGCTTCTCGTCGTTTGCACTTGCTTCACAAAGTCTTGTTGCGCACGACATTTCCCTGCCGGCCGCAGACACTCCATAATCTACATTTGACTGCTGTTGCGCAGTCTGGAGTATTTTGATGGGTTGAAGAGGAGCGGGAAGATTGCTTTCTTTGTTGCTGGCTAGGCATAAGACCGGCCTGGCAACTTTTAAAAAGGAGAATTTGGTGTATATTTTCGGTTGATAACTTTTAATCATGATGGTCCCGGTGGTTGCATTATTTGCATTGGCGATCGGCTGTGCCAGCGGGCTGCTGAGGAGTGGGGAGATCAGGGGGTTTTCTCTTCCTTCATCATCAGGTCTTCTGCACTTTCTTTACTGGGTGTCTTCTTTATTGTCCTGCACGTTTTCCTGCTAGGGTTCGGCGCCGCCTGCTGTCTTGCCTTCCCTGATCTCATTGTAGCAGTTAATGTGGGTATTGTAGGTGCCCCTTCCCGGTTTCTCCCCACTTTTTCCTTGGATTAATCCTTGGCAAAGATCCCGATGGCTGTTGCCTTGCCTTTCCTCCTTTCCCCTTGTACTGCTCAAGTGATCTGGTTTTGTGAAGTGGAACTGAAATTGGGGGGGATAGAAGGGTGGACAAGTCCGCTACAGGACAAAGTGTTGTGCTGTACGTCCGACATCCCATGCCGGGAGCCGGTCTTTGTTCCTCGAGGTGCTGTGGTCAATGGACTGGAGCTCAGGCTCAGGTTGCTACCCCCTCCGCACCACAGCACCACACCACAGCACCACTGCACCACTGCACCGTGCACCGTGCCTCCCCCACCTGCCCACCCCTCCTGTGACACAACTCCTTCACACTCCCCCAGGCTCCACTGCAACACCTCTAGGCGTCTCAGGGCCACAGCAAGGAGCAAAGAGCAGGTGAGCAGGCCGGCAGAAGGGCAATGGCAGAGGCAATGGCAATGGCAGAGGGACAGGTGGGACTGGGAGGCCAGAAGAGCAGTGCAGGCAGAGTGAGCAGAGCGAGCAGAAAGCGCTGAGGAGCAGCACAGGGGGGAATGAACCTACCCTGTTGCCTACCTCACCCGCTTTAGCCTCCCTGCTTCCTTCGCTGCGAACGCCGCGCCTCGTGGCGCCACAGTCACCACAACCAACCACAACCGAACCACAAGCCACAAACCGTGAGCGGCACCTGGAGTGAATTACTCTAGCTTACCGGGCTGTTCTTGCAGTGTAGGCAGTGGTGGCAGAGGAGCGGCGGTCCGGCAACGCAGTGCGGAGGCAGATTGAGGCAGATTGGTGGGTCGCCGGGTCAGAAACGCTGGAACTCAGCCGCGAGATCCCAAGCGCCGCACTCCGCCGAACAGCCGGCAGCCGGAAGCCGGAACAGCAGTGCAGCAGAATAGCGGAAGCGGAAGCACGCAGTCACCAACCAAAGCACATAGAAAAGCAGCCAGTTAGAAGTCAGTGAGTATCTAACATTTTGTGATATTCATTGTTTGTTTCATTATGTTGTTTTTTCTTCAAGTTGTTTTATGTCAAGAGACTGTCTTTGTTGTTTTACACACCAACACACTTCAAACCATCACATTTCTTCAGAACTGTGGACTACGTGCACAGTTTCCAGAGGTAATAGGCTAACTTTTTACACTACCAGGCAGTAAAGCCAGCATCCACGATACAGGTGCATAGAACCGGTTTCAGAATAACGAGGCATGGATGGAGACATTATCTTTTCAGGAACTCGGACACCCATTTTTTTCGATAAGTATTGCTCTTTAGAGGAGGTTAATAGAGGAGCTTCAGTACTACCATTTTTTAGACTCTAATAGCTGGAATATAAGTGGCACCTCAGTTGTGTATTGGAGAGTTGCGGATCTGTGGAATAACAGTATCACTCTGTAATATTTGTTGATATATCATCGTATTCTTATTCGAGATAGGCAGTCCAAGATGGCCGCCATTATTGAGTTGATTCAAGGTGACGGACTGGGTATGTCCTTTTTTGATGTTGTTTGCAGCGCAGGGCTGTATGGGACCACGCCATCTGGCAATCCATGTTTTCCGTGATTGAGATGTGAGTACAGCGGGGTACGCTGGCGGAAAGTTCAGAGGTGAGAGGGATGCGGTTTCGGCAGCAATCAGTTAGTTTGACACCGAGGAATATAGAGTTAATGGTCTTATTTTGTTACTTGCAGTGCTACACTTTTCGGCATTTGACGATGGAAAGAGTCTCGACACTTTTTGAATTCACAGCAAAGTTACGGGGCATTGAGAGGTAACCTTTATTGTGTGTAGAGCGGTTCTCAAGCATGTCCATGCGTTCAGTTCTTGAGTAGCATATATTTCTTGTTGTTTATATTTTGTAGAGACATTTCCATTTGCGGCATCAGCCGGGTATGATTTTAAGATATACAGCCTTGCATAACGTGAGTTGTGTTTGAGTCATTTCACTAGGTTTGATGCACTTTCCGCACAGGAGTTGGGGCAGTGTTTTTAGAGTACACGGAGCAGCACTTGGTGGATCATCTTTTTTTCATTTTTTTAACACGTTCCACAAATAGTAGCTCACAATATGGGTTTGCACTGAATACATCTAACAAAAGTGCGTTGATGTATGGTAACATTTCTGAATTAACTAGCATTAACATACAATCTACAGAAAAATCAGATTCTCCCTGTTTTGCTAAACATTGGCATTTATGTTTTATTTCAGCTCCCTGACGAAGGGATCAGTTGATCCCGAAATGCATTGGGAAATATCTCCTGACATAATCGTTGAATAGAGAATTAATATTTTTTGTTGTTCATGTATATGATTTTGTGCATAGTGTTTGTATATTATGAGCAAAATATGATATGTTGGCGGAGAGTTTATCCCCAATAAAACAATCAAACTTATGGTTATAAAAAGCTGTGTAATGTATTGAAAATGTTTAAGTTGCATTGTATAAAGCTTTAGTAAATATTCAGCATATTGTATGCACCCACAGCAGTGCGGGCAGGGGCAGGTGCATCTTTACACTTGCATTTCTTGAATAGTTAATAATGTGAGGCAGGCCACCTCATTCCCACCAAGCACGCCCAATTTTAGAAACATCAAACATTGGATGAAACTGTTTACGCTACAATAGGAGTGCGCGACACCTCATCAAAATTCTTCGTGATGGTTTACCATGTGGCCAGTTCCTTCGCATTCGAAGGAACTGCAAATGGCAAAATGATTATTTCAGCGAAGCTGCTATTTTGTCTGAAAAACGTATCAACCGCGGATACCCCAAGCGCCTGATTTCCCGTGCCTGCAAACGTACATGGTATTGCCACAGGGAATTCCTCCTCTCACCTACTCCCAATCGTGTCAATTCACGCATCCCCTTTGTCTCCACCAATAGTTCTTCAGGTAACCAAGTCAGTAAGATAATCAAAAGGAATTGGAACATACTCTGCATGCAGACTACTTTCCAGGAACCCCCACTCTTCTCATACAAAAGGGGCAGCAATTTTTCAGACCAACTAGTACATGCCATCACTTGGCCTGACAACAATAGACACCCCACATCCATCACGTCCCTATGGGGCTTACCACCCATTTTGGGCCACTACAAATGCCAAACCTGCTCCGTCTGTGCCCTCACCACTAACACGAAAGAATTTGTTACCAAAGACCGGACCTACCCACTCAAACAATTTTCCAATTGCTGCACCTCTAATGTTATCTACGCCATCCGATGCCCGTGCAATCTGCTGTACATTGGTTAAACAACCCAAATGATCAAACAACGTATCACACAACACGAGAGTCGCATCAAATGTAAAATTGAGACAGCCCCCTTAGTCTCACATTACTGGGACAAAAACCACACAGAAACCGACATGGTAAGTAATTGACCAACCGGTACTGCCTCTCTGCGGCGGTAACCTACAATTGCTTTTGAACAAGTGTGAATGCCGATGGATCGCACGCTGTGACTCTGTCAAGCAGGGGCTCAACACCCTAGACGAATGTAACACGACCATTGACACACATTGACAGACCCTTAGGCCCTGATCCCTTACTGTTCTAGCACCACCCATCTGGGTATGAATTTTGTTCCCTCTCTGACACGATTGTTACTACTGTAAATATTTGTAAATATATGTATATGTGTACCTGTCTTTTCTTTGTTCCAGGTGAAACTCACCTACAATAAGATTCATCTACTCTTGTTCCAATTTATGCTGCTGTAATTCAATCAATGCCAATCTACATGTTTTAATTCATATCCTTAATGAGTTTGTCATTCAGAGTTTGACACCATTTAATCTAGAGACCATGTAACTCTTCTCATGCATTCTTTAACTGTCAGCAACAACAGACTTGTTCAATTGATATCAACTGTTCTGCCACCCCTAGTCAAATGCTTATGTTTATTCTCATTCATGTACAGATATATACTATACTGCATTGATTTAATTTCAGTGTACGACTACTCATCTCCTTCTGAGATCAGGCATTTTTTCTGTTTAATATGTAGTAATATGTATTAGTTGTCACTTGCTATTTCGGGGTATTTCTCCTTTACCACTTTCTCCTACTCTCATCTCGTACTTTTGACACTATCCTCCATCTTAAGTGAGTTTCTCCTGGCTCCCTTCTCTCTCCCATCCCCCCCCCCGGGGTGCCGACCAATCCTGCTACTTTCCCGGCCCATCCCTGCGCACCACATGATCCCGTCCATATCCCTAGTTGAGACATCCTCTACAAGCAGGCAGTAGCGGCTCCTCGAGGGAGTGCTGCGGGGCGGGGGAGGGGCAGGGTGGGGGGTGGTAAACTCCAGAATTGGGCCGAACAAAGTTGAGTAAATAAATAAATAAACAAAACAAATTACATCGCACGCGCTGCAACGCCAAATCGGCGATGCAGCGCGCAATGTAATTCGTTTTATTTATTTATTTCTTTACTCACCTCCGTTCGGCCCAATTCCAGAGTTTACTAACCCCCACCCTGCCCCTCCCCCGCCCCACCGCCCCGCAGCACTCCCTCTAGGAGCCGCTACTGCAAGCAGGTTCCTTCGGACGCATCACGATCGTGGGCTCTGACATGGGCACGCTTAATTCGCCTGCGCCTCCCAGACCCTTGCTGGGATCTTGGATTACACATACACCGGAGGACTGCCCCGATCGAAGCAGCCTTCCATACACGGCTATCTTCACACGTTCTCGGGTATATTTAACATTTCTTCTTACTACTCTCACGTAGCCATGCCTGGCTGCCCCGTTTCTCATTCTTATCCCTCACTTTGCAGTCGAGGTCCGATGACGCCCGACTCCTTCTGAATAACAGACCGCCCATTCTGATGTGATTCATCCTCCTTGGGAAAGCCGTGGAACACGCGTGCCTGTTCCTGTATTTTTCATCTCCCATGACAGACATCATCCTTTGCAGGTAACCTCACTCCCTACCGCCCTCCTCTACGCTACTTTGGCCCGAGCTGTTCCTCACGTTTTTCTCCTCTTCCTCCCGCACAGAACCAGCTTGGATCCTCTGGAATTCTCTTCCCTTCCTGCTGAACCCTCCACTACCTTTTTTTCCCACCTGACTGCCCATCTATACTTACCTCTCTGGCAATTTCTTGGGCCTTATTATTCCCCCCCCCCTTTTTTCTACCTCTATACAGCACTCATCTGATTCACGTAACCCGGTCTTGATGATGACCTGAAACTGTACAGGTCGAAACGCCGTCGACCCTTCAGCGTAATCTCGGGCGCTACTGTGGTCTTTCCAAGCAGTTGCCAACTGCTTTGTAAATAATTTCCATTGTGTTTTTGACCTCCAATTCTACTGTAGTTTTTTGCGCCATCCATGCTGTTTTTTCCACGTTGTGTCACTGCGCCGTTCACCTTCACAAGCACATATGTGCACGCCCACCATTGGGTTACCTATGCATTCACTGTAATGTAGTGCTGATATAACTACTTGCAATAAGAATTTACCATTTCTTTACAATTCCTTGTGGTCACCCATTTTACTGTTTCTCTCTTATTGATTTGTTTCTTTCCAATATATTTGCCTTCTAAATGATCACCGGTTGAGACATTGTTTATTGTTTATACACAGCCAAACTGACATGCACACTTAAAAGTGCACACCTACCACTCCTACTCCGCCCTCCCAGGGCCCAGTTCGCCCCTCCCTGCATACGCTGGCTCAGCCAGCAGCTGAAAAATAAAACAATAGTAAAATATTGTTTTATTTTTCAGCTGCTGGCTCTGAGCCAGTGGGGCGGCGCTCCTCTGCCATTGCAGAGGAGCCGCTGCTGGTACTGAACACATGTATGAATTATTGGAGGCGACTATGATGTATTGAATACTTGTACAAATTATGGGAGGCTACTGTGCTGTAATAAGCCTTTTGAATTAAGTGAGTATTATAATGAAGTAGTTCAATATTCAGTACAACCATAACTGCAGGGTATGATTCATGAGCTGATGTTTTAATATATATTTATAATTACACGTGCAGATGTTCTATGGATGAAAAATTGGAAATGGTCACATTAAGTGATGCATCAGTATTATCTGTGCTATATTGACTTGAGGGTATGAATAACCCTTTAAACCCCCCTATATTTACTTTTTCTCTTTAACACTGGACACAATGTATTTCTTTTCTTTTTCACTTTTTTATTTTACCCTGAGAAGTGCTAGCATGATCTTTAAAACTCAAAATACTCACATTTTTTTTCCTATCTGCTTCTCGTAAAAAATTAGATTTTTTCTTTTCTGCTTCTCATGGCGTTTTTTTATACGTAGTATTAGGTGTTTTTTTGTTTTTTTTACAATTTATCATTCTGTTTGAGAAATCTTGTGTTCTCCTTTTGCCTCACAAAATGTGCTTTTTTAATAATTTTTCTTACTTATTAAATTCTTCGCTTACTAATAATTTATTTTAGGAGTAATAGGATCCTTTCTTTTCCCTATTTTCTGTTTTATGTGCTGGTAATAATGAAAAATGTGTGTTTTCAAATGAATATTAATTGTATCATGTTGTTGTTTTGATTTTTCCCTTTTCTCATCTTTTTTCTTTCTACTCTTATGTCTCTGTCTCTAAAACGTTTTTCTTTTCTTTTTTCATTCACTTCATTTGTGACATTTGAATAACCTCATAAATTACTAACAGTGTTAGCATCTGTAATTAAGGATTGGCCCTGATGAAGCGACCTGTGCGTTGTGAAACAGGTGTAGGCCCTTTTTGCTTGGATTTCATTTTTGAAGGAAAATTTAAAAATATTTGAATCTTCTTTACGACTCAGCAACTGATTTTTCATTAACCCTATACCCTCAAAACATTTTTTTGTCTCCTTTGTATATTTTTGAGCAGGACCTGAGGGAGTGATCCTGCAAACATTTTTGAGGTTTTGTCCAACCTTTGGAGTGGCTCTGTTTCCCTCTAGAATCTAGAGAAGGTGACTGTCTTTTCCTCTGAATATGCACTGAAAATCCTTCTGGTGCTTGCATCATAAGGATTTTCTTTTTTAAAAAAATAATCTCAGAATGCGAAGGAAGCGCTGCCTTTGCATCTCAAGATTATTTTCTTTTTTTTTTATTAGTGTGAAGAGCAAAATGCACATTCCGTGAACGTCACACTGGTAAAAAGTGAAAGCAGCAAGCACCTTTAGTCACCATTTACTTTCATTTTGATTGGTGTTTGGGGCATACCACAGCCTCCCACGTGCAAATCAAACTATGCCTCTCCCAGAAGAATCCTTTCTTGATGATCTCCACAGCATATCCACCCACTAGTGAGTGGTTTAGGGGTGTCCCAAGCACAGGGAAGTGCCCTCCAGAAAAATAAAATTCATCCTTTCTGCCTCTCTTGAAGAGGGTGATTGAGGTTTTTCCCACACTCTAACCTCTCCATGGGGCAGAAAGCCCACTAGACACCATGGATTATCTTTAATGTTTAATAATCTAATAATAATTTAATAAATATATATATTTAATACAAAAAAATGGTGGTTCAGTCTATTTTGCCATAGGACCGAACACCTGCCCCTAAAGATCTCAAGAGCCTTCCTGCCCACCATGGGGGAGTAGGGGGATTTACCCCCCAATCTACCCCCCCAAGGAGACAGAATGCCCAGAAAATACCAAGGTTTTTCGTATTTATAAAAAAGAAATGAGGTGGGGGTTGTCCCACCTAGGCATCAGGTATACTCTACCCCTAAAGGTCCCTATAATCGTTATGCCTGCATGAGGGCATAAAGCCCACTAGACACCAAGGAATATTTTTATTTATAAAAAAAGAAATGTGGTGGGCGTAGGGCAGTCCATGCATCAGGCTGTAAATCCACCCCTAAAGGCCACAGCAATCATCTTCTTACCTAGAATGACCTGCCAACGTCCGTGTGGATCAGGAAGGCTATTATTCCTATACGTATGTGACAGATAACTTGGGTACTTCCAGTCAATGGCCATATTCTTTCAACACTTCTTTTCCCACACTTATCCCAATTCAAACGCTGCCTCCCATGTGTGGGTGGACCTAATGATTGTCCCTGGGTGGACCAAGACTATAACAATGTAAAGATCTCATTGAAACCACATTGACTTCACTTTCCCTCACAGAAGTATGAGGAAAATGTGTGATTTTAGTCAAAGTTTGAGGTTTACAGGCATTCTGTGTAAGGAAAAGTAGTGGGATGTGCAGAAATCACACTACCCTAGACTCACTTGGGTATCTACATTTCAGAAATGTTCAGCTTTGGTATGGTTTCTCGGGTGGCAGCTTAGCCAGGGCCCAAATACCAAATTGCCACAATAGGTCAATGTGCAGGTCAAAATCTTGATGTTGCCACATTGTGTTTTGGGACCTTTCCTGCCTTGGGTGACCGAGCCAACTACACAAGTCTGGTACTATTTTTATTTGAGAAGTGTGTGAATGTCTGGATCCCCCCAGATTATGGAACTGTCACTCACAGAAATGTTAACAAAATGCTTGATTTTGGCCAAAGATTGCCTTTGAAGGGCATTCTTGGTAAGAAAACTTGCTGGGATACACACATCAAACACCACCCTGGAACCCACTGGGTGTCTCATTTTCAGAAATGTCTGGGTTTGGTGGGCTTCCCTAGGTGATGGCTGAGCCTTGGCCCAATTACTGCAGCGATGCAAATGGCCAGAATGGGTCCATCAGCAAGGCGAAATTTTGATGTCCCCATTTTGCATTTTGGGGAATTTCCTGTTGTGGGTGATAGTCCCAGCCATATAAGTGGGGTACCTTTTTTGCTGGTAGAAGTATGGGAACACTTGTTGGAAGGTAGCGTGTGGATCCCTGCATATTCTGGAACTTTTCATCACAGAAATATGAGGAAAATGCATGATGTTAGCCAATGATTGATGTTTGCAGCACATTCTGGGTAAGGAAACGAAGTGGGATCCATACTAGCCACATTACCCTGGACTCACCTAGGTTTGTAGTTTTCAGAGATGTGGGGTTTGGTAGATTTCCCTGGGTGTCAGCCGAGCTTTAGCCTAAATACTGCAGCTACACATTACCAGAATGGCTCCTTATACATAAGTACATTTTTTAAAATCTAAATTGTATTGATTTTTGCAACAAGGGTAATGAACAGTACACATTACAGAGCATATCACTACCACAGCAGTAGCTACAGGCAGAAAGAGCAAAAAGCGCCATCATGTCATTCGCTGACTAGGTTATGGTACATTCACCACCTCCCCAGCGTTCCTCATGTTTGGGGGGGCAACCCTGGGCCTTGTAGATGGGCTCCTCCACTGTAGCACACCAGTCCATCATGGAGCACCATTCTGTGATAGTAGGCAGTGTTGAGGACTTCCAATGACAAGCAATTTCACGTTTGGCAATCACAGTGCCTATGCCGCCCAGAGTGTGTTCCCCCAAAAGTGCTCTTACTATCCCGGGTGGACTCAGTTCTCCGCTTTAGTTTTCCTTTTACAGAGACCGAAAATAAGGAAAGTCTACAAGGGGACAGATCCTTTCTCTTTCAGGCAGTAAAGGCGTGGAACTTTCTTCCCTTGGAAAGGAGAAGCTTTCTTAATTTTAGGAAGTTTAGAAAACCGCTAAAACCTAGAGTTTTTTTAATTTCAATACATTTTTATTGGTTTTTGCAAAACAATACAAGGAAACAAAACAATAAAGAGAAACAAAACTGCAACGACAATCTCATCATAGTCAGTATAGATAGAAGGTAGTTGTTGTGTTATTGCTATTTGGTCACTTGTTCTTACAAACAATATTATTTGATACGGCAGATATAACATACCGTAACAAGTATTGTTCTCATGTTGAGCGGCCAGATGTAGTTTGGATACCGTAAAAGGCAGTTTTTAAGTAATAATGGGGCAATCAAAATGAGCAGGTCAGTGAATGTGATAAGCGACTGGTCACCTTTGGGTAATCCTACGCACTAATACTGTAAATAAAGAAGTATAATTTATACAGAATCTGGACTTTATTTCTTGTCAGTCTATATTTTGATACTATTATTGCAAGCTAAATTAGTCTCACTATCTACTTTTCACCTGACATGATAATATTAAACATTCAATAGAAGTATGTTTTTTACTAGAAAATACAGTGTTAAATATTGCTTAAAGTAAACGTGTCTTCTCAGTGGCGTGCTGAGTGCTAAATAGCACTGCATGTCGACTTCACTGTAATTAAGGGCCCCCAGATAAAATATGTACGATGCGGTCACGCTAAACAGATAAAACGTTTCGAAAAACGAATGTTTATGTTGTTATGTTTGAGGTATTTTCTAAAATGCAGCGTGCATCACCAAAGGGCCTCTTTGTGCCAGAAGGCGATGACTTTCTCAATAACATCAGCCTGCCCCACTATGGCAGAAGGAGTGCTTTCGAGGCTGTCTTAAAGACCAAGAAATCGTCCACTCGAAGCAAAGGTGAATGGAAGGTTAAAAAGCACACAGAATGTGGGCAAGCAGGAAATACTAGCCAATATTTGCAATGTCCCTGTGTTTATGCAACAGGAGTATAAGGCCAATCTTGAAATAGTTCTGAAATCAGTGAGCAAGAGCCCTACCTTGTTTCCATGGATACACTGAGCCGGGAGCTATCTATATGTATGTGTTACTGTTGCTATAGGTGAGCAATAAAAGATAGTTGCTGATGAACTTTGGACTAAAAGACTGGGATGCTGCAAGACGTAGGAGCCACCCAGCGCAGTTGTTTGAGATTTATTGGGGGGGAAACGTGGACTTTAACATTGTTGTACTTGACAGATCTATTGTAAGGTGTGTCTTGGTGTATTGTTAGTCAGCTGATTCTGTTTGAGATCATTAATGCGCAGTTGTACGACCTTCAGACCTGCAGAGTGTTCAGTTACTCAAATAACAGCCCAGGACAGAATATTGAATTCATCATAGGAATGTTTTCCCATGATTTGCTTGGAATCGCTGTAACCGGGTTCACGAATATTTTGTGATTTGCCGCGATTTCCCTGAATGGGTTCTTTCTGCAAACCATTAAGGGGGCTGGTTTGAAATAAACATTAAAAATCTTTAGAAGTGCTTTTTCCCCCTTAACTGTTGTGTTTTGAAGCTGTTGTTATAGTTTGTTTTGTTTTCCCGAGGTGTTTGGCTCGAGGGTGACTTTTTGTTGTTGTTTTGTTTCATTTCAAAATATTTGCTTTGCAGGGAGGGAAGGCCGGGTGTCGGACAGCCTCTTCGGTGCTGGTGATGTCACATGACTCGGAACCGCAACGCAGCTGGACCCTCCCACTCTGCCTGATCATGACTGGCCCTTCCTTCGGTTTTCCGTGGTGCAGGCACACCCGACCCGATTTTACTGGCCAGTATTTCCGGCTGTTAAAATCGCATGAGGCTTTGGCTGCAACAGTAACCAAGCCTCTCCCGGTACTTTGCCTCAACCTTTTTTTCTATATTCAGGATCTCTGCCAGAACTAAACTTTGCATTCTCTCGAATACTCTCCCAACCCTCTACCACCACCCTGTCCCACAGAGAGGGAGCATGAAACCCAATGGAACTGGGAGCTTTGTGCGGTTTTATTCCAGGTAAATATGGGTCTGCACAGTTAATCCCCCATTGTTTGCCTGAACCTTATTATCATCGCTTCTATTGCAAATATGTGGGTCTTTAGGTGCACTGTGTTACAATATAGATGTGCATGAAAATGCATTCATTTGAATTACTGTACACACAACTGTGCTACGTTATATTACACTGTGATGAGTATATGGCATTGTGACAGCGAACACGGAACACATCACTTTTTCCACACATTTGTGTTATAATATTCAATCCTTACTCTACCTCTTGCTCAAGCAGATACTAATGTGTGTTGAAGTGCATACACTTGTGTTATCCTACACACGGCCTTTTTCAACTATGTGTCTGTAAAATTGTTTGTACTGTAACTCAAATGTGTGTAGGATAACTTGTGTTTGCATGTAAATCATGTACCATTAGTGGTAAGTATAATATTTACAGCAACAAGGTGATGCAAAATAATGTATTAGATAAACACACCTGGGCAGGTAAGTCAGTGACACAATGATCAGGTGAAAGTGGCACAACATGAAACCCTTTTAGGATTTTAGTTGTTCAGATGCATATACAGCTGTGAGGTGGCATCTGGAATATTGGGTGCCTCGGTATGTGGTGCTGGATCCGCAGTCAATGACAGACAAGACGACAATAGTTGCTTTGAAATCTCCTGCCCTCTTGCTCATGCCCTGTTGCTCGTTTCTGTTTTTTGAGGCAGAAATGTGCCTTGTGCCCCCTGTGTGAATAAATAAATGTCAGCATGCGATTGTGTGACCAGCCTGTAAAGGGGATGCTGGTACACGTGAAGTTGAATTTGCTGGACCTCTCACACTTCATTGTTACGAGGCATGTTTACCTCTTCTGGAGATTTCATTGCTGCCTTCAGTTTCTTAAAAAGGCACACCTGGTCATGTGATATTGTGGTGCCACATTCATAAAGAAGACATCATCAACTCACATAAGATCGAGTAGATGCGGAAGAAGGATTTGTTGACATGCTTCACATCAGCATATTGCTAAATGATATGTCTAGTTAGAGGCAGAGCTCCCTCACTGCTGTAGCCACTCCACTTCTTCTACACTTGAGGTGAACTTGAGGGGTTTCCCGTAGGTTGCAGATAGTGGGGAGCACGGAGGGCGGCAGCTTGGCTTAAGAACGCTGCATGGCACATTAGATGTCAAACTTGGGCTTCTTTGAGGTGGAACGCACATCATGATATTCCAAAGAGGTGCAGAATGTCCATGATTTTTTGTTGTAACAGGTTGGATCATTTTCTTAGGCTCTGCATAGTCACTTTGGCTCTCATCTCATTACTGTTCTTCGGGAGGAATTTTGTGCATTGCTGTTTTCACCAATACTATCTTCACCATAAATCAAGATAAACTAAGATTGCCAAAAGAGGTTTTTCCCCTTTGTGGACTTGTTCTTCCAAGATTTGATGCAATAGATGAGGCACTGGAGCAGGGAACATGGTGGTCGCTTAACAGCGGACCGCTGCTGACTCACCTCTCCGGGACGCCGAAACACGCCGAGCCGAGCCTAGCTGCTGTGCCGCTGGAAAACTTCCTCTGAGCTGCAGACACGCTCTTAGGGCCGCCGTATGGGGAGGGAAGCCTACAGTTGTTACGAGGGAGTTGAGGGACCGAGATACCCTCGGGATTTCTCTTCGCCGCGCTGCCTTGATCTGCGCAAACCACGGCTTGCCTCCTCTGGGGATCGGTGGTTACTGGCTGCATTAGAGCTACGCTGGGACCGGCAAGCTGCAGCACAGTTCTACCACCGGGTTGCTGGCAGCAGTGTCAGAACAAGTCTGAGAGCATGTCAGCCACAACAATCCCCATCACAAACCACTACATCGAATCCCTCTTCTTTTTTGCATCTTATGTGCCCCAAAAGGACTCCTCTGCCAGTTGGGAAGGAGAAGGGACAGGGGAAACCACACAGGAACGTCAAAAAAGCAGAGAAGACTGGAGTTTCGTCATCTGAAGAAGGGAAGTTACAAGGTATTTCGCGCTACACATTTAGCACTGGATTTTCTAAGGTAGGGGCCTTGGTGTATCCCCCCCAATAATCTTCCCAAAAACTGCACCCACTCCGCCACTTACTACTTCACCCCAAACTCTTGAAGCCGTTTTTTTAGTTAAAGAGCCACTTCTTGAGCGCAAGAAAAAGAGCGGAGGGAAACCGAAGCCCATATCAGAACCCCCAAATAGGAAAGTTAAAATCACGCCCTCACTGAGATCCTTTTTTAAAGTACAAGGAGGGAGGGAGGATGCTTTCCCCAGTGAGGCTAGTACAGATTTTGCCCTAACTCATACAGACACGCTTAGAGGAATGGCACTTCAAAAACCTGATCATAGAGAGCAGGAGGGGCTCCCCCTATCCAATCATTTCCAGGTTTTGGAGGAAGGTATAACACTCCCAGAACTCGTAGGAGGGGTTGAATTAGGGGCACCTATACCAGCGATATAGAAAGACATCTTCCCCCACCTATAGAACAAGACACAGAAGCCTTATTGCGTTCACTTTCTGAGGAGATTAGAACTAGATTTTCACTCTCTGAGGCAAATCAGACAAAAATCTGTGATGTGTGCGAGAGCCTAGAAAATAAACTTACGGGTCTAACGGAAAGAATAGAGAGCTTAGAGGTAATATTGGAGACAGTGCGGGAGGAGACAGCAGGGAATAGCAGAGAAATTGCGGACCTTAAAGACAAGTGGGAAATTACTCCAGGAAAAAGAAGCATTAGAAAATCACTCCAGGAGAAACAACTTAAAGATCCTAAATATTCCCGAGGGTAGTGAAGGAGGTGACTTAAAAGAGTTTGTGATAGCTCTGATAAAAGAATTCATACCATCTGTCAGGACACTAGACCTACATCAGGATATACAACGAGTATATAGGGACCCGTATAGGAAGAATCCTAGCATAACTAAACCCAGATGGGTACTGATACATTTTAATACCTATGTGACGAAAGAAAAGATACTGACGGAAGGTCTTAAGGCAGGTTCATATACAAAAAATGAGTGGTCCTTCCGTATTCGGTCGGATATTGCTAGGGAAACGCAGAATCGACAGTGGGAGCTGGGTAAGCATATACAAGAGCTTAGATCATTAGGCGCCACGGCTCAGCTGAAGTTCCCTGCCACCTTGAGAATTATGTGGAACAACAAGATGTTTAACCTAAAAGACTCAGATGAAGTTTTGGATTTGATCAAAAAAATGAAAACTTAGGGAATGGCTTGGCGTCATTGATAGGTAATCACTTATATTGAAACCGGAGAGGTGAGGGCAAAGGGCGTTAAAGAAACACCCAGGCTGGTCAAAGGGAGGGTTCCTCAGAGGGGGGGGAACATGATCACACTAATGTATATATTTCACTGGGTGGGGAGCAGCGGGAAAAAAAACAAAAAAATGAAGGTCCTTATGTGTGGCAAATATGTCAAGGTTGAGAGGTTCAAAGAAAAGGTTTGTCCCTCAAGATGACAAACCTTAATAATACCCGCAGCCTGAGGATATTAAGCTGGAATGTGAATGGGTTGAGGGTGCCGGCCAGAAGTAGGAGAATTCTATCTTTTTTAAAACAATCAAACAATGATATATTGATGTTACAAGAGACACACCTTCGTCAGGCAGAGTGAGAAGAAATTACTAAAGGGCAGAGGTGGATAAGCCAGTATGCATGCACAAATCAAAATTGTAATGTAAAGGGGGTGGTGATTTTAATAAAAATACAACACGGGCCAAACTATTAGAGGTCGCTGCAGATCCCAAGGGGAAATGACTGATAGCCATTGTGAATATCAATAATATTAAATATTCCCTGCCCACTTATTATGGCCCCAATGTAGACGATCCTTCCCCCTTACAGGATCTATTCCAACTATTGCTAAATAATGAAAATATCATTATAATGGCTGGTGATTTCAATACATCACTCGATCCTGTCCTAGATAAATCTTCCTCCTGACCAACAACCAATACACCAAAAATGAGAAACGCGATACTAAATTTAATGAAGAATATGGGGTTGATAGATCCTTGGAAACGTAAGGCTGGAAGTATTAAAAGTTACACATATCGCAATAAGAAATATGGGCATGCTTCTCGCATAGATTATTTTCTAATTGACACCAGGGTAAGTAATAAGGTCGCAACAATCAGCCACCAACCTGAACATTTGTCAGATCACTCTGCAGTAAGATTAGAGCTAACTCTAAATAAGGATATATTCGATTATAGATGGACACTAGACAGATCCCTCTTAAAAGATCTAAATATAATAAAGAGCTTAAAAAAAGACACCACAGAGTTCTTTGATATAAAGAAGACTTTCGCCCACTCTGGGACAATCTGGGATGCATATAAGGCCTTCTTGCGTGGAAGATTGATAAGTTATGCTGCACACAGGCGAAGGGAAGCCAAGCAAAAAATAACAGAGCAAGTGAGGGTAATAGCCACTGGGCTCACAGATCTGATTAAAACAGCCGACCCTAGAGAGGTTATCAGAATTCAAAATCAAATAGATGAAGCAAAAAAAAATACTAACAGATCACCTAGACGACACAATACAACAAAAATGGAATGTTAGCCAATTAGCTCATTATGAATATGGGGAAGGCTGTGGGAAGTTATTGGCATGGAAGGCAAGAGGGACACGGACTAGGAACACAATCAAAGAGGTGGTAGTGGAACAAATTGGGAAAAGGTGCCAAAATGATCAAGACATAGGGAGGGCTTTTACCACCTTTTTTTGAAACTTGTATAGGGAGGACTGCCTGGCATCGGACTCCCAGGTTGATAGTTGGCTAACTCTAGATCCACTTTTAAAACTTACTCAAGACAAAGTACAACATTTAAATAAGGAAATAAGTCTGGAGGAAGTTCTTGAAGCAATCAAACACTTAAAAAGGGAAAGCACCAGGCCCAGATGGTATCCTGTCTGAGATATATAAAGCCTTAGTGGAAGAAATAGCTCCAGAGCTGACCTCCTTATTTAATCTTACATATGTAGATAAAATCTGTATACCTGACACGTGGAATGACGCTACAATCACATTAATTCTTAAACCTAATAAAAATCCTAAAAATGTGAATCGTATCAGCCGATTTCACTACTTAACAATGATAACAAGCTGTTTACAAGTATTCTGGCCAAAAGACTGGGTGTAGTGTTGGGAGATCAGATCAATACCTCCCAAAAGGGATTTATGGCAAATAGACACCTACACGAGCTTGTACATGATCTGGTATGTGCAATCGACCTAGCTACTGACAAACAACTTCCCTTAGCTATAATGACGATAGATGCCGCCAAGGCATTCGATAGAGTGAGCTGGCCATTTCTATTCAAAGTTCTAAAACTCAATGGAGTAGGTGATCATTTTTTACATGTAATTCAAAATATATACAGATCCCCTAAGGCAAGAATCCTGGTTAATGGCACTCTCACACCCGTAGTGGAGATAGGTAGAGGCACCAGGCAAGGTTGCCCCCTATCCCCACTACTGTTGAACCTATATATTGAACCCTTAGCCAGGAAAATCAGGAAGGAACAGCGAATCTTACCATTTCAGTATCAAGACTGGATGAGGAAAGAGGCCTTATACCCAGATGATCTAATGATCTACACAAAAGACCTCATAGGGGCTTATCCTATCATCATGGATATTCTAATAGATTTCGGGAAAGTATCGGGATATTTAGTCAATGAAGAGAAGACCGAGATCATGGCATGGAATATACCACTAGACATTACTCTGAAAAAACAAGAGAAGACAGAGATCAGATATTTAGGTGTGCAAGTGATGAAAAATATGGATATCATGGCTGAAATAAACTGGGTTAAAATCACAAACGAAACTAGAAAGCTCCTGAAATTATGGTCCCACCTCCCCTTATCTATCATCGGTAGAACTAACCTCATTAAGATGATGCTCCTTCCAAAATTCACTTTCCTGTTTATTGCGTTACCACTGCATTTTGAGGTAAAGTGGATGAGAAAGTTACAGGGTTAACTGAGTAGTTTTATTTGGGCAAATAAGGCCGCTAGAATTGCATGGAAGAAGTTGCATAAAAAGAAAACAGATGGTGGGGTGTCCTTCCCAGATTTTCAAATGTACTGCTGGGCTTTCCAATTAAAGCATTTCAAAACTCTGTTAACAAACAACTTTCAATTGGGGCGGTCATGTTTTGGAGCTCTCACCAAAGACTTGGCAGAACAGAGCAGTCACTTTCTTTTTAAATTTGTACACCCCAAATACTTCAAGAGGGTGCGACTCAAGGTTTTAATTGCAGCATGTAAGCTGTGGATACAGATTAGGAAAATTCTTGGAATTTCCTACTATTGCCACTTGGCTCCAATTTGGAAATCCCCTGGAACCCCACCATGCTTATTGGATGCACTGGCTATTCCACTCATTGAGGCTGGAATAGGAAAATGGGGGGATCTGTTGGGGGAAGAGAACACAATTTCATGAGATTTTCTTGTACAAGAAACTAACAATGCGTTATCAAGGTTTAGGTACTTGCAATTAACAAGTTGGGCACGTGAACAGCCAGACGCAGGCCGTTCCATGGACTGGGTGAAGAAAATCTGTGACACCAACGAGCAACAGAAAGAAATCTCAACCTGGTACTGGATGCTGATTCAAGCAGAAGACGGCCCTAACACCCTCCCAGAAGGCAGATGGAAGGAAGTGCTACCGACAGTAGACGTATCATCTCTGTGGCAAGTATCTATGGCTACCCTTTGGTCTTTTGTTAGATATGCTCCATTAAGAAGAAGTCATTTGTTTGCTTTCCATAGGGTATACTGGTCCCCCATGAAATTGTCTAAAGTAGGAGATACTATCAAGCATTGCCCGAAGTGCGAGAAGGAGAAAGCAGACGATATTGATATGTTTTGGCAATGTGCAGCAATTCAAGCCTACTGGCAGGATGTGGGTAAGGCTTTGACTACCCTTATGGAAAGAAGAATTGAGGTAAGCCTACCACTGATAATATTTGGGGTTTTAGAAGATGCTGATCTGGTGGGAAGAGGTAGGAAGATGAAAGAACAACTCTTGCTCACTTTGATAATCATAGCACGCAGGGAAATCTGTATTAAGTGGGTATCACCCATTTCCCCCTCTTGTACAGAATGGTTAATATCGGCTAAACGCATTGGCAGACTAGACTGTTTAAGTGGGTCATCAAAAAGAATACGAACCTGGAGGCCATTAACTACATATGCGCCCGAATCAATCACATAGTGAGATTTCAGGTTCAAGGATTAAGACACTCGCTTCCAGAGAGAGACTGGGCGGGTGATCCCACAACCTCTCGTAATGGAGCAGAAAGGTACATCAGGAACGACTTTGCCCGGCAGGCTGCGGGCTTGGGATGTCAGAACCGTATATCAACACCTGATATTATACCCTTGCAAGTTGTCACATATGAGGACCAAAAAATAAATAAATAGATGAGGCACTTGATTCCTCTCACATATATAATTCTTTGAGGTGGGGTGGCAGTGTGGCGACTGGGAGTGGCTGCTGTTTCCTCAGGCAATGTAGTAGAGCACTTGACAGACCTTTCTTGTGCCCAGTCCTTAACATGGGTGCATACTCAGGCCATAATAATTGTGCCTTTACTTTCATTCACTGTTTTTTGATGTTCCTGGCTCAGTGATGTTGCCCATTTTAGCCTGAGAGTATCAGAGGTCAAGAAGGCATTATGAAAAAATGTAAGGGCATATTTACAGAACTCTAACTCCCCCACTTTCAACCTAAGTACACACATAATGGCATTTAATGGTGCAGATACTGAATCACAGATTCAAGATCTCTTGATATTTACAATTCTTGTCTTACCCACCATTGCGGATAAGAGTAGAATTGGGCCTGTAGGGCCCTGGGGGACTCACTGCAAAAGGTACTGAGGCACCATAGACACTTTTGACTAATTCCTAAAGAGTCAAAGGGGAACTCCTGAGTACGGCCTATTAGTGAGCATTCTCTGGATGCGGCCACCAATGAATGGGAAATAACCCTGACCATGTTATAAGGAAGAGGGTGGGACAGAGATTTGCCTGACAACTACTCGAGCCCCGACCTCAAGGGGATTATGTTATTGTTTATGAATGTCGTTATTCCTTTGAATGTGTAGAGTTAGAAATAAAATACTTCTTTTTTTAATAAAAGTAAAAAAAGTAAGTATTGGATTGGACATTGATTTATTGTTCATACTGTGTGCACTTTGAGTTATGAGTTGTGTTCACTTCCCTGTATTTACACTTCCCCTCTCCCGAGGGAGCCTTTGACTGTTCGTCCACAGCTATCACTGAGGGTCAAGTGCAGAATGGATACTTGGCCAAGTTGCTCAGGATCTGTAGTAGGGCAGGCCCACGACATCAGGAGAAAAAGAGCTAAACTGCCACAGTTGGGCCCCTGTGTGCCCCATGGCCTTCTGAAAAGGGTTCTGACACCATTATTACTAGGAGGGTTAAGGCTGATATATTGTAGTCGTTGGAATGGCATTTATAGTGCACAAGTAGCAGCAGGATTTTCTTTGAGTCAAAGCTGGTGGGCATATCCTCTGTTCAAGGTTGCCAATTGTTCTGCAGTAGTTTCTATCAGCTTCTTTGTTACTGCTCCTGGCCTTGAGATGAATAGAATGTAGTGTTCTACCAATAGTGAAACATGGGTAGGTAAGAGAATCCAGGTACAAGATTCTTTGAATATGTCCAAACATAATCATCATAAAAGTCTTCTATCTGCCTTTTAATCAGCCAGAATTGCTCCTTTGGTGTGTGTATTTCCATATTGTATATAAAAGTACACAAGTCAGAATCTGGGTTAACACGGCTAGTATGTGTTGACACTTGAGTACTACTTTTCAGATTGACAGGCCATCAGCCATTTTGATCGTGCTAATAAGTCTCACAGTGTTTTCTGATCCCCTAGACACAGGGTCTGTCATGCTGACTTTAGATCTCTCAATGACTTGTATGTTTTTAGAAGAGTCAGTAGAAGGGGGCGTGGCTTGGCGCCAGAGGAACATGGCGGCGCCCAAGTGAGTCTCCTCGGAGCGGCGCGGCGGGTTCGCGCTATCCTGTTCCTTCAGCGCACTTCGAACGGCGATACCGGTGGTGGAAAGCGTCGTGACAGAGATGTTGCCTCCAGCGCTCCCTGTCTTCATGCTGGAATCCCGTTTTTCTTGAAGATATTTTCGGCCACGGAGCGACGCGAATTCCAGCTGCCATTTTGTGAGTGAGGATTCTCCTGACACGCTGATCTCTCATCAAGCTCCTCACTAAGGCGGTATGCGTTTTCGCTATCCTTCATTTATGGCACAGCTTTTTTCCATCGTCTGTCATCTTTATTGACTGTTCATTGCCTACCTGGACGTCTCTACAGTGTTTATTCCCTATTTTCCCCCTCATGCTGAGGAAAGTTTAAACGGCAGCCATTTTAGATCAATCCACAATATCTCAACTGGATTTACATATGTTTTCCTCATCTAACGCTCGCATGGTGGGTGCATCTTGGAAACAGCATCTCTTTTGGCTCAATGCTTGACATGATCCCACCTTGCTGCTGGTTGTTGCTAAATCTGCTTCTTTCATGAAATCTGCATATTCTATGTTCGTATTTTCCTTATAATACGCTGTCTGGTTACTACTCCTCGCCACATTGCCGTATATGGGATCTCTAATTCTATGTTGAATTAATATTACGTACTTGACCTTTGGTGTGGAAACGTTTTGAGCTCCTATAATTTTTCAAGCTTGATTAACTTTTTCTATCCTCTAACGAACAGAAGTTACAGTTGAATGGCCTGGTAACGTATCTCCCATCTTACGTACTTTTCTCCGGATTGTTTTACATGGGCAGACCAAAAAAACCTGGTCCTCTTGCCTCAAGATCCACTCACTCTTATATTAAAAACTCCAGAATTTTCTCAGAATTCGCCAAGATGGAGGACTCCGTATTGTCTTCACCCAAGGGGCCTATCACGTCAAACTCTGCTCCTTCAACGGCTGGGAAGTCTACAATAAAACGCCTGAAAAAGGACCCTCCCTCTCCACCAAAGCCCTCCTCCCCTGCCTCATTGGAGTTGTTGTTGGAAGAGATACGGGCCCTCCGACCTTTTATGGAGGAAACAAACGCCAAGTTGCAATTCCTTACTGAGAATTGGTCCCAGATAGATGAAAGACTTACGGTAGTTGAACATAGCATGTCTTCTTTTGGGATCACTGACTCTAAGGTCAATGCACTTCAATCTCAGGTTTCCACATTACAAAAACAGGTCGAGGACCTTGAAAACCGCAATAGGAGAAATAATCTTCGTATTTATGGCCTACCGGAGGGAAGCGAGGGCTCGGACTCTCTTCTCTTTTTTAAGTCCTTTCTTCCCAGGTTACTTCATATGCCAGAAGATACTTCGCTGAATATACAATGAGCTCACAGGCTTGGTCGTCAGACATCAAATGCATCAACTTCACGAAGACCGAGAGGAGTCATACTATACTTCCTCGAATATACTGACATACTAAAGGTTCTTGCAGCTGTCAAATCAATTCAACGTGTGGTGTGGTCTGGTTCGACTTTATTTTTTTCACAAGACTACGCCAAAGCCACAGCAAACAGACGTAAAGAGTTTCTCAATATGAGACCTGATCTACGTTCTCTGGGAGCTCGCTATGGTCTCTTTCATCCCTGCCATTTTAAGGTCACCTATCAAAACCGAACGACAACCTACGAAGATCCACTGAAACTACAGAGCTTCATAAACTCTTGCAAAACAGAG
This sequence comes from Calotriton arnoldi, assembly GCA_963921515.1. Lineage (NCBI taxonomy): Eukaryota > Metazoa > Chordata > Amphibia > Caudata > Salamandridae > Calotriton > Calotriton arnoldi. Next base: position 242,554 of record CAWUFW010017566.1, read on the forward strand.
GCCATGGAATCTTCAGGAGCTTCATCATCTCATACCATTTAGTTTCATTAATTTTTTGGGATTACTCCTTTCTCAGTTGTTGCAGTGGTTTTATATTCCATAATTGTTCAGTTCATTGATGTACTATGTTACATTTTTACATGTTTTCAATCTGATATTATTGTGGTTTCACTTAACTTAGTTATAATAATTTTCTTAATTATTTCCTTTTTTTTTTTGTCTTTCACAGAATTGTTGATGTTTGCCTCCCACCGTTGTATTGTCAAACGTGGCGTGTTTCCCTCCTCGTCGTCGAACTTGGGCGTGCCACTTTTTCCATGTGGTTTCACCCCCCCTCTCATCCCTGTTCGATATCTTTAGGTATGTCCTTTTTCCCATTCCCCCTTTTTTTCATTTCTCTCTCTCTTGCTTTCCTTATCTTATTTCCTTTGTTTCCTTCAAGTATTTTGATTACTCTTTCACCCTACTCTTCTTTTTTTCATTCAATCAATCTTCTACTTCTACAACTCACTCTCTTTTTCTCTTCTACTCTATACTATATGGTTATTCCTCTACTTCGTTCAACTTTTCTCTGTTATGCCTTTGGATGTTTAGCAGATAATCTGGATTGGTATTTTATGCTTTTCTCTCTACTTATGTAATGTCTTTGAAAATATTGTCATGGAATGTCAGGGGTCTGAACTCGCCTATAAAAAGACAAAGGGTTTTGACTCATTTAGCTAAATTAGAAACTGATATAGCATGTATACAAGAGTCTCATTTAACGGCTGAAGAATCTTTAAAATTGAGGAGGGGTTGGGTTGGGGAAATTTTCTTTTCTCCAGGAGACGGTAAGCGAAATGGAGTTGTAATTCTTTGCCGTAAATCACTTTCTTTTAAGCTCCTCTCTCAATGTTCTGATACAGATGGACGTTGGGTATGTATTAAGTTGTTGATTGGGAATGCTCCAGTTTCTTTACATAATGTATACGCCCCCACCGCTGGAGAGTCCTCTTTTTGGACCTTCTTAACCCAACAAATTACTCATTGCATTGATGATAATTTTATTTTGGCAGGTGACTGCAATCAAGTTATAGACCCCTTCATCAATCGCAATTCAACAGTCTCTTTTATCCCAAACAAGGCGCACAAACTTTTTGTTCAGACCATTAGGCAACATAAACTTATTGCTGCTTGGAGACTCTGCAACCCTACCACAAGAGAGTATACCTATTACTCTCCAGTCCATCATACTCAGTCACGTATTGATTACTTTTTTATCTCCCACAATGTCTCCCAATCACTATTAGCTGCTGATATTGGGTCTATTTTAATATCTGATCATGCCCCTATATCTATCCAACTTGACATCTTACAAAAACCTGGCACTCCTAGAAGATGGCGCTTTAATAATGCTCTTCTTCTGGACTCATCGTTCATAACCTCCTTTATTTCCTTTTTTAATGAATATTTTTTATTTAATCAAAATGATAGCATATCTCCTTCGGTTGTTTGGGACGCTTTTAAAGCTTCAGCTAGAGATTTTATTATTGGTTATGTCTCCAGGAAACGTAGGATAGCACGTGAATTAACCAACAACCTTCTCAACAAGATAAAGAGGCTGGAGCATTCTTACTATTCTTCTAAATCAAAGGATTGTTTATCTGCGCTTATAAATGCTAAGTTACAATTTAACAAAGAGTCCACTGGATAATGCCTCATTATATCTATTAAAATCTAGTGCAAAGTTCTATGGTGGTCAAAACAAAGCAGGGAAAGTATTAGCAAACTATCTGAAAGTGAAACATAACAAACTCAATATTGAATCTATCATGGACGCACCATTCGGCACTGAAATTTAAAGACGCAGAAATCCTGAACAAATTTCTACTTTTTATAAATCACTCTATACCGCAGAGATTCCCCCTCACAACAACATATTTCCCAGTTTTTTTCTATAATCCAGCACCCCATAGACACTCGACATGACCTTTCATCTCTGGAATCTAATCTTTCACAAAATGAACTCCTCACTGCCTTGCAAGCTCTTAAAAAGGATAAGGCCCCAGGCCCGGATGGTTTTACCGTTGAGTTTATTCTACATTTCGCAAAGCTGTTACTTCCTAAACTTCACAACCTTTTAGACTCTTTCTTGCTTTCAGGAGGCTCTTCTGGCTCTTTCTCAGAAGCATTAATTTGCCTTATCCCCAAGGAAGGTAAAGACTTAAAATACTGTACCTATATCACTAGTCAACATTGACTATAACATTTTCTCAAAAGCTTTAGCTATGCGCTTAGACTCTCATTTACCCAATTTGTTAGGAATGGAACAATCTGGTTTTGTTAAGGGCCGTCTAATCACAGATAATACCCGTTTATTTTTTGATATTTTGTCTAAATCTTCTCACTCATCCCAATCTTTAGCAGCAATAGCTTTAGATGGAGAAAAAGAGTTTGATAGAGTTGAGTGGGCCTACCTTTTTCACACTCTTAAATGGTTTGGTTTCTGCCCCAAAATCATATCGCTAATATCACTCCTCTATTCAAACCCACGTGCGGCAGTATGTGCTAAAGGCGCTACATCCTCATATTTTGATTTAGGCAGAGGCGTTCGCCAAGGCTGCCCTTTATCTCCTTTTCTTTTTAATCGAGGCCTTGAACCTTTTTTATCCAAAATACGCCAAAACCAAGATATACATGGGTTCGAAGTGCAAAATTCCCAAATTAAACTTGCAGCTTATGCTGATGACATACTGGTATTTATTTCAAAACCACAGACCTCTATCCCTACCTTTTTAAAAGAAGTCGAATCTTTTTCCTCTGTTTCTGGGTACAAGTTGAACAAGGATAAATGTGAGATCTTACCTCTAACTAAATATACCTTTAAAGATGATTTTGCAACTTCAAATTTCGCCTGGAGTCCTAATCACATCAAATATTTAGGTTTATACTTTACACCTTCCATCTCTGATACAATCTCCTTGTGTATGAATAAATGTATACATAGGGTCTCGGAATTAACCTCCAAATGGCATCCTCTATATCTATCTTGGTGGGGTCGACTAGACACCATAAAGATGATGATAACTCCTATAATATTGTATACAATTTCTAACATCCCAACCCCTATTCCGTTAAAACTGTTTAAAAAGATTAACTCTATACTTTCCTCTTTTTTGTGGAATAATAAAAAATCACGCATGTCACTATTGAAACTTTCACGTCCTAAGTCAGAAGGAGGGGTCATTTCCCCGATTTTCCCACATATCAGAAGTCCTTTTTACTTCGTCAATCCTCGAATTGGCTTGCAGATTCCTCGGAAGGCTGTCCTTTATGGACTACCCTTGAACGCCTTTTTTTATCCCCCTTCTCCTTTCAAGAATATATTTCTTTTTCTCGAAAGTCACAATCCCTATCCACCCCTATACTTAAACACACTTGTAAAATTCTGAGCTCGAACTCACAATCAACTCCTTCGGACTTTGACTCCCTTCTCAAATCCACAATTTGGCATAATAAGTTAGTATTGATACGGGGGAGACCTTTTTACTGGAAATCTTGGAGATACAAAGGCCTAATTTGGGTTAATCAATTGTTTGTGCAGAATGAAATTTTGTCTTTTCCCCTACGCAGCGAACTCTTCAACCTGCCCCGGTCCTTTCAATCTAAATATAACCTTTTGAGACAAGCCCTTCTTAGCGCTTGTGCTCAATTTGCTCCTTCCACCGCCTCCACTCTCTCCCCAGTCAATAGGCTACACACCCTGCTTTGCACCAAACCCAAGGCTTCTGCTATCTACAGTCATTTACGTTCTTCACCTACTATAAGAGAAAAAACAAAGGTGGAACTTGCTTGGGAAGCGGATTTGAGAGTTGACTGGTCGACGTCCTTATGCAACAAAATTTGGACTAAGATCAGGAAGTCCTCAAGGGCTGCCAACACCATGCAGAACCTCTTTTTCATATATAATAGACTTTTGCTTTGTCCGGTTACTCTAAACAGGAGACATACCGCTACGCCTGATACTTGCTGGACTTGCTCATCTCCGCTGGCGGACTTAAATCACTTGTTATTTTTGTGTTCGCCTGTTCGCAATTTTTGGAAAAGTGTATGGTCGCAAATTAACCTAATCTTTGGCTCCAGTTTTCCTTTTTCAGCTGCCCATGTATTCCTGGGAAGTTTATCTCCTATCTGGGTAAATCATACCTCCAATACTAAAATCATTGATTTACTATTGGCGGTTGCCTTTCAACAAATAACCAAATATTGGAAAGATTTTACCAAGATATCATATCAGGCGTGGTGGTATGCCGTTTGTCACAATCACAGATTAGATACTTCTTTTGTCTATCCTATTCAAATGGCTACGAAATGATTACACTTATGGTTACCTGTTACATTGTTTATTGATGCCAGTGCTAAAAGATCCTTTTCTTTGAACCCTGACCAACAAGAAGTTCTTCAACCTCCATGACTTTCCTAACGCTGCTTTGTACTTCTTTTATGTAATACATTTTGATTTTATATATGCCAATCCAATTAGCTAGTTTATGCTATCCTTTTCTTCCAGGTTATGTCTATTTGTTTTTATATTTCCAATTAAATTTGGTCCTAAGAGTTATTTTGTTTAGGTGAAAATTTTACTGCTTTATTATAATATGTATTGACATCTTTATTTCCTTAATAAACTTACTTTTGAACTTAGAAGAGTCGGGGAACTGACCAGCTAACCAAGCTGGTCTAGAGTACCACAACAGAAAACAAAGGAAACCCTGTTATGCCATCCTGAGCAGTGTATTCTTGTGTGTGTAAAGGTTTTTTGTTATAGTTGTGTCCTGGAACTGAACGTGAGGTACACTAGTCTGTAGCAAGGAATTTGCTGGTTTAACAAGAGGTTGAGTGTCATATACAGAATTAGTAAAATCATTACCATAGTCAAGGAAATCCTTCCTTCTTTGTGCAAATAAAATCTGCAAACACTCGTTATCTCCCTGTAGTTGTTTTACAGACATAAAGTGAGGGTCAAAATTGCAAATATCATAATAGTTTAACAGTGATGGGTCAAAGAGCCACTCATTGAAATACTGAGCTCCCAATCTTTATTTTTTTTAAACAAGTATATTCTTTAGATTAGGAGTTCCTTTAGAGGTTTTCAGAGAAAGCTTAGGTTTGGAGAGGGGTATCCTAACCCAATAGGAAACCACTTTGGGTCTATGTGTGTTTTTCCTGCCAATGGAGCTTGACATTTTTGGTTTGCCCATTCTGTCAAGGAGTCGAGGCAGAGCACCCCTCAAGGGCAAGGGATATCTGCCTATGGAAGTAGTGTACCAATGCAGAGGAGCAGACAGAGGCATAAACCAGGCTAGAAGAGACAAAAACATGGCAAAGTACAGGAACAGGATAGAGAAGGCAAACCAAACTTAATGTAAACAAACAGAAATTGAAACCAATATAGGACAAACACACTGGGTTACCACTAGGGTTGTACACAGGTAAAGCTTAGAACCTTCCACAGCAACAGGGAATGTCAATGTATATGTGCAGATTCCTCTTACAGATAGTCACCTTGCAAAACCCATAGAAAGGAGGCAGCAGAAGTGATTCTGTATCTGGACCCTAGGGCACAAATAAGGATTTTTCTTACATACACAAGGCAAGCCCTTATGGATCTAACAGGAGACACAGTGGCAAATCCTAAGAAAAATAGAAAATTTGCACTGTCACAGTTGAGGCACTTAAGTCCATGTGCATCACAAGACAAAGGATGAGGCAGGAATTGCCTACTGGAAACCAGGAGCCACCACTGTGCAAATGAATACACTTATAAACAGGTGAGGACAGAAGAGCCCAAGAGGAGAATGCAGAGCAAGCACTAGAAAGGAACCTAAGAACAGTAACAAATAGACACGAGCAGTGCATTCAAGGAAAAACTGGAGAACAAATGGGCAAGTCAAGCACAAGGATTCTTGGTACTGTAACAAGCAAGAAACTAGACCTTGAAGGGAGCTAGAGACTACAAGAGAAACATTGAGAAAGGCAACATAAACAATAGGCAATATCTAGGAGACTGGGGAGAAAATACAAGAACTATGACAAACAAATGAATACCCTAAGGGAAGTGATAGAATTAACAGAATGGAAAAAACACTCACGTGTGTGCAATTCCAATCTCTCACAAGTCTTGGAGGAGAGAATACAGTGCTGAGCAACTACAATACTGCTACCATTGACAGCAATGCACAGTGGATGCCAGGTCTCTGTGAACACTTGACAGTGTATTCTGGGATCAGTAGTCCATGGAAGCAAATATAGGGTTTCCAATATATCTAAGACTGAAATGGGAAACATGCAGAAGTCATACTGGGACTTTGGATGAGTCTTAGTGGTTATTTCCAGGCTGCAGTTGGTCCATGTATAGCATGCCCCAGAGGCAGAACGATGGAATCGTAAAACTTTGAGCCAAGCCAGACCGCTCCAGTGGAACTTTCTCTACCAATATATTTGTTAGCTAGCCCATTTCACTTTTTTTTAGCAAAACTGTATGTCTGCACAAATCCTTATGTGGCAACATTTGAAAACAAAAACATTTTGGGGAAAAAATGGAAGAAATGAATTTTTCCATTACTTTACGTGAGAGCAGACGCAGTTGCATGAGGCTGATAGCTTATTAATCTTCATTTTTTGCTGAGCAAAATGGGAGTCTCCCACTTGAATCAAGAGTTTAGGCACATACATGAGGTTGCTCTGAAAACAGAGGCTAACGGCTCTAAAAGTCAGTTAAATTAGCAGAAAATTAAGCAGCATGCATTCCTGGATAGAATGCAGCGCAAGTGCACATATATGTCTAGATATCTGCACATGGCAACTTATTCTCAGAGAAATAGAAACATAAATGTGTTGCAGGTGAGCACCAACCGAGCAGACCAAAAAACACCTGATGCTCACCTTGACAAGCACACTCAATACATGAGGCAACTACATTCAACAAACTGCCCATGATCTGCCTTTCAATCAAAACTAGCAACCTACACATCTCCAATCCAACCCTGTCCTCTGTTCTATTCTTCCATTCTGGAACACCCACCTGCACCCTCTAGCCCAGATCCACTCTTAGTCCCTCTTCCAATGACCCCTCACCATACTGTATCTTATGGTCACAACATGTGCATACTCAAAAGTACATGTGGGTGAGAACTGATGTGATCGGTGTTCCCAAGGTTTCTTTGTTTTGTAAAAGTGGTACCCATACTTTTTGTGAAGAAATTACTTTCCTGTTCCCGAATGTTTTATCTGCACCATCCTGCCTTAGGCAGTCAGAAAAGGAAGGATGTCCTGTACTGCAAGCCTGGAGGACAGGACAGACAGCTGAAGGAAGGAAGTCCTTTCACTGCCCAGTCGCCATTGCACCTCATTCATGAATGCGCTGTAAACAGTGCAGGAAATGAGGGGGTTCCAGCTGTGTCCCTGATCTATCAGCTATTTTTGAGTCTGGTCTAGGTTGGACCCAGTGAAATATGCAGAAGTTGTCCCAGTGTAATTTTCCGACACCTCAACACATTCAGCTATGCCACATGTTGCCTACTTTCCGTTCGGAGCAACAACCTGCAGATAGTGAGAAGGTTTTCTTAGTTTTACTTCCACTTGGGCCCAAAATAGAGGCCTGATGATTTAAAGGGCCACCAGCCCTTCTTTTTTGAGTGTCGTCTTGGTTGGGGGCTGTTTGGAGCCTACTAGATGCCAATGCAATGGAGGCAAACAAAGGCACACAGTCTGTTATCACTTTACAAGTATTTAAGAGAAACTATGATTTGGAGGCAGGCTTTTGACTTTGTTTAAACTCTTGTATGTAGGAGATATTTTTGCACCGCAAGAAGGTCAGATGTAGTTGTATGTATGAGTAATTACACAAATAATGATTTAAACAGCATTTATTAACATAATTATTTATTTAATTCTTTTATAGCGCTACTCATTTCATTGTAGGGTGTCAGAGAGCTTTACATCACACACAAATTATATAGAGGCAATAAATCATACAAGTGAACAAATCAATGAACAGGAAATGTTACAAAGAGTTACAAGGTATAGGAGTTACATATCATCCATACTGGAAGGCATTATATATTCAGAGTGCATGGCCAGGAGAAACACAAAATCAGGATTTAAAATGTAACACAGTGGTTTTTATTGTTTGTACTAACAAGACTTTAATACTACCCAAAGGAATCCTTTTTAACAACCTTGGAAAGACAGATTGAAGAAAGAGAACAATAAGGTTCTAAGTCCATGACTTTCAGTTTCCATGCAATGCCTTATGGGTGGCTCATAGATCACTGTCCTTTATTTGAAGGATTGTAACTTATGAACTGCACGTAACAAAAGGATCTTTGTATCAAAATCAGTAACCCACTTACCTAGCTACATAAAGTACAAATCTGTGATCTACATGTTACACAGCATACTTGAAGCAGGCACACTAACCCTCTATGGTACTTTATGAATCAAGAACGTGACTATGCAAAACACAGATGTCTTTAACCATCAGCGTTAATATCTTACTGTTGTTGGTATCCCCATATAAGTTTTGGGAATACAAAGATCTCTGCGGCAACCCCGGGTGAAACGTTAAAATCAAGACTATTTGTGAACAATAAAGTAAGCCAGAATACATTTACAATCACGTTTCCTAATTGCCACTCTTTGCAACAGAGTTTTTTTAAATAAAATAAATGTATATGATGACTGTCAAACTCCACTTTTCATGCTTCCACCCCTTTCCACCCCTTTCTGCTACCACAGCTTGACCCCCACAGTAAATGTCAACACAGGGTGTTGATATATTGAAGAGGTTGATCAGCATATCATGAGAGACACACTTTGGTTGAAACTGATATCAGCCATATCCTTGGAAGACATGAGTGAGGGCATTCTGGGGAAGCTTGCTATGCTGCGATGTGGTATTCAATGGTGGAACATTTCTGAACCTGCACATGAGTTGGCGTGGCTATGCTTTTAAATCCCTTGACTGCTACCATGTTTGCCTGGGCATGTGATTGATTCCAAAAGCTGAAGAATATTGGGATAATTTGAGATTTTTGTTGTAGGTAAAATAATTTAATTAACATGGCCTCCACCTTTTTCAAGCAATACTATGTGATGCTCTTCCCAGTGTATTCTTGATATAATATAGGCAACCAACAAGTATCAAGCGCAAAGGGGCCTCCTTCAATTTAAAAGGCTCCTTCAATTCATAAGGATGTACTCGCTGCACACCACTGCTGTGAACCAGGCAGAGTAATGAAGCAAAAAACAAAGGTTGGCATGTTTACTAAATCTTTCCCTTCCTCCCTATCAAATTTTAAATCTGTTCTATTTACTACCTGGGTGCATTCTTTGATTTCAAGTATGCTCATGACACCATAGTGACATCAATGATGTCATCAGTGATGTCATAAATGATGTCATAGAACATGTCATGAGTGATGTCATGTGAATTCATAAGCAGGGCACGACTGGGGCGCAAGTTATAGTTAGTGCTGCTAACTATAACTGGTGAATTTCTGTGTTTTTTTTAGTTCAAAACGTTAATGTTGTCATTGACCAAATCACCTAAGAATAGCGTTATTTTAACCTTTGTTTTTTTCAGTGACTTTCTAGTTTCTTTTTAACGTGAAGTAGTAGTTAATTACCATACATAAATGCAACCCTTTGCCAGGCGCAGTGGTGGGCGGTTGTCCATAGGGCCTTTTCGTTTTTTAATGAAAAAGTTTGTTTTTTAATTAAAAGAGAGGGGGGCTGCGGAACCCCTCTCCCTGAGCCTTGTTAGGCGCTGGGGACCTCATCCCCAAGGCCAGTTCTAAAAATAAAGGGGAGGGGGCCGCACCCCTTCCCGGGACGATTTCGGCCCGGGCACCCCATCTCCCAGGGCCCAGTGATATTTTAGGGGGAAGGGGGCATGCAGCCCCACTCTCTGGATGGATTTCGACCCTGAGGACCCCATCCCACGGGGCCTGGCATCATTATTAGAGGTAAGGATGGCATGCAGCATCCCCTCCCGGGCCAATTTCTGCCTCAAGTACCCCATTCCCCATGGCCCAGCATTATTTATTCGGGGAAGGGAGGCCCCCCTACCCAGGCCAATTTTGGCCCGAGGACCCCATCCACTGGGACCCAGCGCAGTTTTCAAGAGGAGAGGGGGTACACAGACCCCTCCCAAGGCTGACTTCCGCCCTAGGGACCCCATCCCCGGGGCAACAAAAGGTGGGGTCCCTTTTACCCTTCCAGGGCACCCACTATAGTGTCGCTGGGAACAGTGGGGGAGCCGTGGGGGAGCTCCAAGGCCCCCGCGGTCCCAACCAGCTACTCCAATACAGCGGGAGCCGGCATTGCACCCACCCGCAGGAAGCAGCTAATAATGCTGCTCCCTCAGGTGGGAGGAATCTTTTGATCTTTTTCCCTGCCAGCTTCATTGCGAGCAGGGAAACAGATCAAAAGATTGCTCCTAGTGGGTGGGAGCATTTTTGAAGCTTCTTCCAGGTGGAAGCATAGTTTTGAATATGCTCCCTCCAAGCGAGAGTAAACACAGTTTTTCCTGCCCACACCACTGCGGGGAAGGAAACTGCTATGTTCTGGGGAAGCAAAAAGAACAAATGATGGACAGAATGCTGAACACATCAAATATTCATCCCCAGTCAAAGATCTGGGTTTAATCCATCATTTTTTTGCTCACCACGCTACTCCAGTTTGGACCCAGCTATATGCAAATCAGTCCTAACCTGCTTCCCATGGAAACAGTCCAACCCGAAATGCCAGGCCAGGACAGGAAACAAGCAACCTGGGACTGGTCACGGGGTATCACCCCTGATCAGCCAGGCTAGCTTGAATCCAGTGGCACAGTGAGCATGGGACCCATGTATGGGAATACCCTTCCCACTTAGGGTGACAAAAGCAAAAAGAACAAATAATGGACAAACGGGATGCTTAGTTCTGGTCCAGGGAGAACCTGGCCTGGCAGTTCAGGATGAACTATTCCCATATGGCTGGGTCCAAACTGGGGTGGCATGGTGAGCAAAAGAACGATGGATTTAACCCAGATCAGTGACTTGGGGTGAGTGTTTGAACAGTTTTAGCACTCTGTCCAACATCTTGTTGTGTTGTTATGTCCTGGGGGAGGGATTCCTGGGACATAGCTTATGAGCTGGCCCCCTTGGGTGGGCTCCCCGTCGCCTTTCAAGGCTCAGTGAGGGGGGCATGCGGCCCCCTCCCCATTTTGAAATGTTTTGGCCCTGGAGGTGGTCTCCCAGGGGACTTTAAAGGTAACCAACCCCATGCATGCTGCCAACCCCACGCTGTGCTCTGCCTCTGGCCGTGCGCAGCAGAGGGTTGGCTGCAGCCAACCCACCCACATGCAGTCAACCCCATGCCACGCACGGCCATTGGCTGTGCGCGGCAAGGGATTAGCCTTAGGCCAGGCCCTGTGGCCAACCATCCAAAGGCAGCTAACCTGGGAGAGGGGCATGCAGCCTTCTTCCACAGACTGAATTTGGCCCTAGGGACCCTGTCCCCGGGGCCCACCTCATCTTTTTAGGGGAGGGGGTAAGGGGCATATTCCCTGGGCTGTATTTTGGCCATGGGGACCCCATCTCCCAGGGCACGGCTTTATTGTAAACGGTGAGGGAGCACACAGCCCCCTGCCCTGTTTCTGGCCCCAGGGACCCCATCTCCTGGGGCCCAGCCATATTTAGGTGACGTAGAAGGCACGGGCCCCCACCTCGGCTGTATTTCAAACCAGAGGGATCCCAACTCCCAGGGCCTGGCCTTATTGTAAATGAGGAGGGGGCACGCAGCCCCCCTCCCCAGGCTGATGTCTGGCCCCGGGGACCCCCTTTCCCAGGGCCCGGCCATTCTATGAATGGGGAGGGGGACATGCAGCCGAAAACAGATGAATAGTCCGCTCCCTGCGGGCAAAAGCATTGCTCATTCTCCAACCCACTGGGAGTGGACTTAGTATTTGCTCTCGCTTGGCAGGAGCTTTAACGTTGCTCCCTCCAAGTGAGAGCAAACAAAGGTTTTCCAGCCCGCACCTGTGCAGGCTGCCCTCCGTGTGGCCCCCCTCCCCTTGGCCATTTCTGGCCCCGGGGACCCCATCCCCTGGGGCCTGGCCTCTCCGTTGGGGACCGTGGGGGGAGCCCCAATGCCCCCACGGTCCCGCCGCCTCCCCGCCTCCTGCGGGAGCTGGCATTGCTTTTGAGCAAGGGGAGCTGCTGACATGCAGCTCCCCTTGCTCAAAAGCAATCCTGCTTTGCTTAATTGAAGTGAGAGCAGGTTTCCCTGCTCTCGCTTCAATGAAGCAAAGCAGAGTTTGCTATGAGAGGGCGGGAGCCGCATCAAATGGCCATATCAAACGGCAATGTCCTGGGGGTAGGCACCCCGGGACATTGCAGGAGCCGGCCCTGGGGGGTGGCGGTCCCCAGGGTCATCGAGGGCTCCAGGAGGGGGCCGCGCGGCCCCCCTCCCTTCATTTTCAAAGCCCCAGGGTGGTGGTGGTCCCCGGGGCTTGGGGGTCTGTAACGGACCCCCATATTTGAATATTTGGTGCCCCAGGGAGGTGGTGGTCCCCGGGGCATGTGGGGGGGCTCGAGCCCCCCCACACACATTTTAAAAAAATACAAACAGAGCCCTGGGGAGGTGGCTGTCCCCGGGGCTGCGGGGGCCACGTGCCCCCACGTTACTTGGCACAGCCCTGGGGAGGTGGTGGTGGTCCCCAGGGCATGTGGGGGGGCTCAAGCCCCCACACACATTTTAATAATTATAATAGATACAAGCCCCGGGGAGGTGGTGGTCCCCAGGGCTGCGGGGGGGCTGCGTGCCCCCTGCAAACCATCAATGAAGCTCCGGGGAGGGGCAGTCCCTGGGGCTGCGGGGCCCCTGCGGGCCCCCGCTATATAATTTGTGCATGCCCCCGGGACCTGGCCCACCCGGGGGCTTAACAATAACGAAGTGCGGGAGGCCACGCTTCATTTTTTTTTATTTTCACGGCAGGATTCGCGACCCCAACACGAATTCTGCCGTTTAAAAAAAAAAAATGCTTTTTTTGGCCCTGGGGTTCCTTGTGGGACCCCCTGAGCAGGACTAGGGGTCAGGGTGTTTCTACCCTGCCCCCTTTTCTTCTTTTCAACCTTTTTCCACTCTTTTCTTGTGACTCGGTTACCGAGTCACAAGATGGCTACCAACACATTCTGGATTAGAGTGTTGGTAGCCAATCAGAGTGAAGCTTCGTGCCCGGGAGGGTTCGCGAACCCTCCTCGGTGCTCAGATATCGATATTTTTCTTTTTAAATTTCTCAGGAACTACTGAACGGATTTACACCATTTACAAAAAAGGTCTCTTTCTGAACCAAGGGCTACCTTTTTGTCAAATTTGGTGTAATTGCGTTCAGCAGTTCGGGCTGTAGCCTGTTCCAATTTTTCCTATGGAAATTAACATGGGGAAAACGCATTTTGGGACCCCCTTTTTCTCGTCCCTCGCTTGACGAATCACCCCGAAACTTTCAAGACAGGACCTGACCGGAGCGGGCCATTAGTTTTGAAAATTTTGCGAAGATTCGTCAAACGGCGCCAACGATATTGGCAAAAAAAAAACGCTATTTGAATAGAAACGAGGTCCTAACTATAACTACCTAGTGGCGACCGCCAGTAGGTAATATATATATATACATAGGGCTACGGCCGAAACGCATAGGCTATATCGTACTGCTTGATGCACTTAGTGGAATATATATGAAATAAAAATACCGGATTGAGTAAAAGCATTGGATGTGCCGAGTACTGTTTTTCAATGGATTCATGTGGGATTTGGGAGAAAGTTCTGAGAAACAGACTCACAAGGATATATATATATATACCTACTGGCGGTCGCCAGTAGGTAGTTATAGTTAGGACCTCGTTTCTATTCAAAAAGCGTTTTTCTTTCGTCAATATCTTTGGCGCCGGTTG